>NQII01007153.1:12377-62636 GCA_002778355.1 Clitarchus hookeri | reverse complement strand
GGGGGGGGGGTGTTTTCTCGGCACCCCTTTGCAGCTTGTCAGCTGTTTCTCGGTGCGTTTATTTTGACTTCAGGCAAAATACACATGACTATCTTGTGATATTTCAGCGTTCAACAAATCTCACGGGCTTGCTAGGAGGAGGGGGGAAGGTGGGGGGTGGCCTCCGTGGCAGTGACACGTTTAAGTCTTGGAAGCGCATGTCTGCCTCTGCTTGACCTTTCTCTGCGGTGATTACGATTGCCACGTGTCTCTCTAAGCCCCNGTATTTTCGAATGAAGACAATCAAATGAGTGCCCCCACACACACACACATATATATATATATACATACACACACGCGTGTGCGCACACACACACACACTTCGTTTAGCCAAAAGCAGAGATTTTCTTTATTCAAACATGTATTTTGTTAGATGAACAATATTAATTTTGTTGCTTTTCAGGTTTTGTTTGTGCAACAAAATATTTTGTTGCGGCAACTAAATATATTTTTTGGCCATATACAATGAAATATTTTTTTGGTCTTTCTCTCAGTGGGGGTTATAGTGTCTTTAACAAAATTTTTTGATGCTGCAAATAAATTATTTGCTCAAAATGTATTGCACCTAACGAAACACATTATTTTGTTGAAAAATTTGAAGGATATATTTTCTTACACTAAATATTTGTTTAACATACTGAAAGAAAAAAATATTTCACACAGACAAAATTGTTTTAAATAAATCATTTGGCATTGTAAAATTTTTTTTTGCATTTTTAGTTACTGAGGCTTATTTGTACCAACCAGATATAATTTAGCTGAAACAAACGCCACGCAAACAAATATATTTTGTTTACAGAAACAATTATTTCTCTCAGTATAAATTATGAAGCTTAATGTATTGCAAATACACAAACATTGTACATTTTTACTGACCTAAAAATATGTTGCACTTTTTCAATGTATTTAAAAACAATTTGTACTTGTTTATTGAACAATATACATATTGCACTTTTTCAATGTAATTAAAAACCAGCTGTGCTCTTGGCATGGGAAACATTCTTGAGTCGTATCCATTTTCCTGCAACAAATAAAGGAGCGTACTATTTTGTTTGAAAGATATTTCTTTATGTTTGCTGTTTCTTTTGTGGCTGCCTTGAATTATTCTGGTCTGGCAATCCAGTAGAAGTTTCTCCATCTTCATCCGCACACTTGTGCATGTGTTTGTCGTGCCTGAACATTCCTTGTTTAACTATAACGTGTTGCACTTCACACATTGGATGTGGACTGTGTAACATTTTGTTTTTTCATCTTGAATAGCTGTAAATTTAGTCCATAATTTCTCATTTTACACTTTTTTTTTGTCAAGTAGACAATACTCACCGGACAATGTTCGCGAGCAGATGATGTCTTTGTCCGGCGTATCTTGCTGAAATGAATTGCTTTTGCTTGGCGTCGCCGTCACTAAGAAGGAGAATCTTGAATGTCACTCAAACTATTGTTTATCCACTGTTCACTGCATTGCCAACTGCAACTGGACACTGAATTGAAACAAACACAACACGAACTAACGCAGATAAGCAACTAGCCTAGTATTGCTTTAGACAGAAGGCATTCAACTGATAGTAGAATCAGAGGTCGGACGTGCGGGACTTAAAGACCAGGTCAATGTTGACGGGAGAGACGTTAATCGTGCAGATCCAAATACAGACTGAATCGCAGGCCTCACTTTCATACCAGCGGATTGTGGTCGTGGAACAGACATTGCAAAGTGTAGAACATTCTAGAGCTCACTAAGTTATCAATCAATATAGAAATGACATAGGCAAGAGTAGAATGATCTAGAACATCCTGCCACCGGAAATCGAACCCCAGCAGCATGGATGAAGGCTAACACTGATCCACCGGAACAGTCGAGGATACTTGATGGTGGAATGGAGCTAGTTAGAGTGGCGTGGTCGCCACAAAGGTTACAATCAGAGTTTATGTATTGAAAGCGTGCGAAACCACCTGGAAACCCGGTGCTTATTAGACTATTTCGATAAGTCTGCAAGTCGCTGAGCTCAACATATTGATATTTTAACAGTACCTCAAGCTCAGTGATTTGTATGCTTATCGATAAAGTTTAATGAGTGCGGGTTTCCAGTGCACTGTTTTCGAGTAATTCGCAAAATCAAAATTTTGTTTCCTGGCTAGGAGAAGAGTTAAAGGGCAATGAAAAGCACAAACACCTGTATTGAGCATGGATACTCTACTGATGAACGAAGAGCGAGGTTTTTCCTTCTCATAGTCGTTATCATTTAAACATTCTTGTTTGAAATAGGTAAAAGAAATTCATAAATATAAATCTGTTTGCCCATATAACTCTAACAAACATGCTAAATACTTTGTTTTCTTTGTATTGGTTTAAAATAGCCTAAGGCATTTCTAAAATAATCATACTTCTAATATAAACACTGGTTTGAATTTATTTTCAACTCAAACTTGTAAGATTTAGTTGCATTGCTTAAGAAACTTACTCAAATCCAACATTTCATGTTATATAACACAAAGTAAAGTAAGACGTTATTTTAATCTGAACTTACGAAACCAATCATAAATAATTAAATACATCGCCAAAACCAGGATTGCAGCAACTAGCAGTATTGGTTGGTTCAAACTGTGTCTGACCTCGTCCCTGCACGTGAGTCGCTTGTTCAGTCTGCGCAACCAGCGACTCTTTGTGTATCCGTGCTGGTTCATAGCGACTATGCACACTATTTGTTGGAATGCCAGTACCACTGCTTATCTTTGGGATACTAGTAGAAGGTTCATTGCGCACCTCTTCCAACACTTGGCCGACGTGGTCCACTCCGACCCTCGGGATGCCGTAGTCACGTCCTTAACCAGGCATACTGTCTTCCATAAACGTGTTGTGTGTGTTACACAAACACCCGGGATCAGGATACCTTTCAGGTCGTGGGCCTCTTCCTCTCCTTGGATACTCTTCATGAAGAGCCGCAGCGCAATGACCAGTGTCNCTCTTCCTCTCCTTGGATACTCTTCATGAAGAGCCGCAGTGCAATGACCAGTGTCATGAGCGACACCGTGTCAGCATATTCACGAGGTGAATAAGGCATGTTAGCTTGTTTACGAAGTGTTGCTTATCCACGTTGATTGGCATAAAATCAAATCCAATAACGTATTCACACTCTTCTTGCCAGTTGGTAACCAACTGTCCAGATCACATCGCTGTTAAAAGTCTAATACACAATAGCTGAAGGTTCACTGTGATAATGGGAACAAGTGATTACAGCAGACGACCTACTGCTGATTTTTGTACACGCAAGGTGCTGTGTGAACGTTCTCGCTACTCCCTTATTGGGTAACTGTTTTACTGGTATGTAAGCATTTGAACCATGAGAGCACCAACACATGCCCTGGTTCTTTCTTTGAAGGTACTCTCTCATGTTTTCCAAGGAGTAAACTCATTATATGTAAGTATCGTTGCTCTACAGTCAGTTTGGTATTATTGCAACTTCTATAAATCCAACTGGGTTTTCAACTTTCAACGTCAACACTTGCTCGTGACGTAGTTTATGTAGAACATTTAAATTTTTTTACACGTGTAAACTTGTGACGAATATGTGGACACTACATAACGTCTGCAAAACCGTTATTATTTTTCGCATCGCTGTACAGACAATGATGTGAATGGTGTTTAATTATGTGACTTCACTAGGCACCTACCGTTTGTTCAAACATCACTTCAATGGGACAATTAATTGTTGGTATTATATTATATTTCCTACCTCAGTTTTCACAAGGAGTCCTCTCCTGAAATATTCTGTGTGAGTTTGCCAACAACTTGCACGCACTTATGGAGAAGTTAGACCTTTGAGTGTTTTTTGTTAAAAGTTTAACATGAAAAAGTCTGAGAAAAAGAAGTTTTTTTTTGTACTTTATAGTGTACCTTTATTTTCACATTCTATTTAGAATAATACTATATGTCTTTATAAAATTAAGAAGCTAATAAATTTTATTTATGTGCATTTGATGGAAGTTCCTCCTGCAAGAGTAACTTGAGGGGCAAATATGATCCAGCTTGCTGTTATGTAGGCTGTGAAATCATTTGTTTAGGTGTGGTTTCGTACAGACACTATGAAGACATGTCTACAAGGATCCGTTTGACTTCTTAGTGTTCGTAGAAGATGCAGTGACATATTTGCATGTGGTTGTTCATAATGGTATGTCATCTTCAAAAACTGTATCGTGCAAACATGAGTATTGAAGAAAAAAAAATATTTTCAACATGGTTGACAAGTTGAAAAGAAAAGTCCTAATTAAACAGCATCTTACTTGTTATGATCTGTAATAAGTTATTCTGCTACAGTCAGGTTTGGGTTTAAAGAAAGTTGGCACTGTTCTAGAAGAAATGCTCAGGGGCAGAAGAGTACGGTATGCAGGAACCTGACTGGGAGATTTCACTTGCCGACTGCGGAGGCCCAATCTGAGAAACGGAACAAGCATTTCTCTCATTTTCTATCTCATGTAAACACTCTTGGTGGACTGCTAGTTGTCACTTATTGGCGATGACAAGAAGTTAGAGGATTTATGGTTTATCGTGAAGCTGTGTATGGAACAATAGCTGAATTATTTAATTAATTACTGCCTTCTAATCATGTGAAAGAGAATAAAATAAATTGGAAAGGGAAACCTGGCAATATATAGGGATGGTGTAAGCTGGGTTTTCTCTATGTATTTCTTTTGCATTACAAAATAATAGCAATTTGAGCACATAATAAGAAATGTTTTTTTGCAAATGTGTATGTACATAAACAATTACACTGCTTCATACATTTTCATGTTTCTTTACAGTGTTTCCTGTACAATTTATTCTCCTAAGTGGTGCGTGCCCTATGAGAATTCATTTTAACTGAAATACTAGCAACGTTTATATTTTTTCATGGACATGGTGATGGTCTCTCTAAGCTTTATTTAAAAATGCTGCAGTTGGAGAATACTGTACTTGCCTTCTATTTTACAAAACTAAATATGGCAACCTTAAAAGAAATGCACCATTGTATATTTTAATATAAGGAAATAAAATGTAATGCTACAGACAACTTATTAGTGAATATTAACTCTTGTTTTCAGAGAAAATACTGCAACACTACAGAATGTTCCAAGTGTACATCCCGGAGGATAAGGCCGTGAAGAAAGACGCTATGTTTGTTTTGCCTTCGAGGAACAAGCAGCTGGCTGCAGATACAGAAGTCAAACAAACCAAACTGAAGGTACCTGACACGTTGGAGGACAAGTGATATAATGTGTTTGATTAGTCTTGATGCTGTACTCTAAAGTAAAGCAGCTATGCTCGTGAATTGTTAGTAATTAAGTTGTTATGATGACAAATCCTCAGTATTACATTGTTTCATCTTCTCGCATACTGCAAGGAAAAAGAAGGTGGAGAAAAAAAAATTGAGGGCAGCTAAAGATGGGTTTTCCATCATAGGAATAGTGAGTGGGCAGTGCCAATAACAAAACTGTATTGTGCAAGAGGAAACTCTAGTTAATGATCAGTGATATCCGTCAGAATGTGACAGTAGCCATCACAGATGGTGGTGTAAGCTTTGAACGGTTTTTTTGCTGTGATGCTTCATAATAATACAAGTGTTAACTGCACTTATAGTTCTGCCACGGCTTGTTCATTGCAGATGTATATAAGAAATATTAAAGTTTGTTGTTATTTTTCATTTGTCTTAATTATTTTTCCCCAAAATAAAAAAAAATATAATGGATAGAGTTGTACAGTCATAAAATTTTATAGCCTGTTTGCAGTTATTTGAGCACTTTTGAAGTCAACCTTTAAAAATGTCACTGCCCCTTCTTGCATATAACGGACACAGTGACTAATATGCGGCCAGTACAGTTGGTAATGACGGAGGGAAAGTGGTTCCATGTCTTAATGTTGAATCAAAAGTGTTAGATAAATATTTGTGAATACTTAAGTTATTTACAGTAGAAGCCCAATTTTGCAAGGCTTCACAGTGCCTGAGAATGACCTCGCAAAATCTTTTCCGACCGATTTTGAACCCCCTAAACGCCAACAATTGCATTAAAATAGCATTTTTCGTGTTAAGTCAACTTTAATCATCTCTAATCGCAAAAATTACCAAAGTTTTTAAAAGTAAATACCAATAAATTTTAATAGACAGACGTCTTCCGAATGATGTGCAGAGAAATTTCCTCTAATGGACACTTTTTAACTGACATTTTTCAAATCACCAGCATGAAAAAACAGACAGGGGGAATCCTCCTAATAACAGACATTCTAAATAGCTGCAGAGGACACTTCATTTGAGCTTAATAATGGACAATAACTACAAGAAAACCATGCAAAAACTGCACAAATGAGTGTTGAAACAGTAAATTCCATGCGGGCCGAGATTTTACACCTCTCCTCGAACACGTGCCATCAGTCTCGTCCAATGATTAGTAGGAACGATAGCCAGTGTATGTCTGTGTGCGTATTGGTGAAAGAACATGTCTCAAAACGAAAACGGTTAACTTTGCAAGACAAAATTGACATAATTCGGGCGCAAGAAAAAGAATAATAAAGTGTCCGAGATCTAGGAGAAAATGTTCAGTTCCTGTTTATTTTAAAGTAGAACCCCGATTTAACAAAATGTCACAGTTAACACTCCAACACCAAGAAATTGTTTAAAAACGTGTTTTTTTTTTCAAGTTAAAAACAGTGTTTTGTCATTAATGGGGCTAAATAACACTTTCATTCAAATTAAATACTTCAGTTATTCACTAGGCAGATGTTCTGCAAATGAAATGGTACCCCACAAGACCATAAACAATCTGTAGTTAACGAAAATAAAGTTTAAACATTGTGCGCTGTCCAACTTTTAACGAATGCAAAATCCATTTCCGAAGGTCTTTCCGCACCAAAATTAGATAATTTATTAACGAAACACAAATTTATTTCAATAAGCAGAAGTCTTTCGGATAGAAATATACACTGAAGAGCCAAAAAACTGGTACACTTGCCTAATATTGTGTAGGACCCCCGCGAGCACGCAGAAGTGTCGCAAAACGACGTGGCATGGACTCAACTAATGTCTGAAGGTATGCAGGAGGCATTGAAATCTGCGCCAATTTGAGAAAGGGTTGCTTGTCTGTCACGTTTAATGATTCTCGTCAGTCGTCGTTTGTCCCGTTCGTTCACGATCTTTTTCCGGCCGCAGCAATGTTGAAGATTTGATGTTTTACCGGATTCCCGATATTCACGGTACACTCGTGAAATGGTAGTACGGGAAAATCCTAATTGTATCGCTACCTCGGAGATGCTATGTCCCATCTCTCGTGCGCCGACAATAACACCACGTTCAAACTCACTTAAATCNTCGCTACCTCGGAGATGCTATGTCCCATCTCTCGTGCGCCGACAATAACACCACGTTCAAACTCACTTAAATCTTGCTAATCTGCCATTGTAGCAGCAGTAACCAATCCAGCAACTTTGTCAGACGCTTGTTGTCTTATATAGGCGCTGCCGACAGCATCGTGTTACTCTGATTAGTTCCATACCTCTGTTATTTGCATACGCACGCCTATGCCAGTTTTTTTGGCTCTCCAGTGTACACCCCACAAGGCCGTGGACCTCCCCTTATCGCCACAAAAACGTAAACATTGTGGCACGTACTATGGATATATTTTTTCCAGCATTTATTTTCAGCTAGTGCGAAGGCCAAATTTCTTGCTAAAATGAAATAAATAAACAAACAAACGGTAGTTTGTACGTTGCACCACAACCATGCCTTCATCTATCCAACNTTGCTAAAATGAAATAAATAAACAAACAAACGGTAGTTTGTACGTTGCACCACAACCATGCCTTCATCTATCCAACGGCCGCAGCAGCACACGTAAAGTCAGTCGACAGGCATGCACACAGCTGGTGCGAAGGATGTGCCGTTACTTACTTTTCAAAGGCAACTGCAATAGATACTTGCGACAGAGAAGCAAGGCGGGTTGCAGCAAAAACGAGTGCTGCTGGCGCTATTATTGACATAGTGTGTTATATACAAAACAGTGACGCTATTCCNTCGCTAAAATGAAATAAATAAACAAACAAACGGTAGTTTGTACGTTGCACCACAACCATGCCTTCATCTATCCAACACACCGACGGCCGCAGCAGCACACGTAAAGTCAGTCGACAGGCATGCACACAGCTGGTGCGAAGGATGTGCCGTTACTTACTTTTCAAAGGCAACTGCAATAGATACTTGCGACAGAGAAGCAAGGCAGGTTGCAGCAAAAACGAGTGCTGCTGGCGCTATTATTGACATAGTGTGTTATATACAAAACAGTGACGCTATTCCCCACCCGGAGTTAATTCCTCCAGGCACAGACTAAAAGGTGCCTTGAAGGTTGAGGGTATATCACACAATGACTTCATCTCGACTTCTTAGTTTGGAACAGGTTTATTGAACTGGAATTTCCTTATACATACCCGGCACTGTTGCGGGAATTTACACATACTTTCACGCCCTGCGAGTTCAAGGCCTGAAGGGCTGGTTACAATGTTCTGGTTACGTTTCTGACGCTGTAGGGACATTAGGTGTCAGGACAGGTCCCTGAGTGACATGTTGAGTGGTAGTTGTCCTGGCAGTTGATGGGTCTGGTGAGCTGGATGGCCCTGTGGTTGGCTTGTTACACGCAGCTGGCTTCCTCTCGACGTGGCGCCCCTCGGTGGGGCTCACCACTCGCTCCCGTTCTCGGCGTACTGTAGTAACTGACTGCTTACTACCCTACCACGTCCCGGCGAGGGGCCCCGTGGGCCCCACCCGTCCTTCGCGGCTACGGGCTGCACTGGACAATCCCACTAGCTTGACATGGCACTTAGCGGTGAAGTTCACCACTCGACTCCGCCTTCTCGGTGCGTTGCAACTGACTGACTGGAAACTGACTGACTTAGGCGGTAACTGGCTGGCTAACTCGCGTCCAGACGTGGTGGAACTACAAGTCCGACGTGACTCTGGTAACTGTCTCTGAATCGGCCCTGCGTCTCTCATCTTGCGTCCCAATTTGGCTGACACCTTAATGTCGCGACTGACTACCTTCCTGCGCATTCCGGGGTGGCAGTACTACTCCCGCTACTTACTGCTCGTTACTTCGACTGACGGATGTGGCTGACCTCTCTCTGCGCTGTACTGACGAACTGATGTACTGTTGTGACCGGAGGTCCGATCTCCCCCGCCTGCTCTCTGCGCAACTGATTTGCAACTGTCCACTGATACCAAACTAACCTCTCTGCGCTGCGATATTCAACTGATCTGGTCTCCCCCACNGGGGGGGGGGGGAGGTGGCACCCTTTCATAGCTTGTCAGCTATTTCTTCCGCGGTGCGTGTTTTCTGACTTCAGGCAAAATACACCTGACTATCTCGTAATATCTCGGCGCTTACAAATTTTACTTGGCTTGCTAGGGGTGTAGGGGAGGGGAAGTGGGTGGGAGGAAGCCTGCACGCGCGTCTTCCTCGGCTTGACCTTTCTCTGCTGTGATTACGATTGACACGTGTCTCTCTACACTGGTTTAAGCTGTGGGGAGGGGGGTGGTGACAGCGCCACTCTAAGTAATACTCTTAATTACGCCACGCGTCAACAGTAAATAAAATCGTATTCCATTAAGTAAATTTAGTAAATTCCAATCAAAATCCGTAATCAAAATCCAAGAAGAAAAGCCAACAATCAAAGTTATAACAGCACTATTGAAAAATGTATCAAACACTGCACACACAGACATGGCGTGTGGCGTGGTCACAAGATAAAAGGTGCTCAGCTCATGGAAGGGAAATGGGAAGATCTGTAACTCACGCTGTTATTGGCTACTGCTGTTGCTAGGCGCATGTGGGTGGATGGCCGCTAGGCACTAGAGGAGGGAGAGCTGCTATGCCTTAGTGGTGGGATGGCTGCGGGGGAGGCGGGTGAAGAACAAAGGAGTCCAGCATGATGTCCTGTGCCGCTCAAAGTCGAACTTGCTAGGCACACACGCTGTCAACTCAAATTACCTCCACCCTAGTTTTAAACGGATTTTAACCCTCGTATCTTTGTGTTTCAGCAAATGGTTTAAGAAATATGCGTATTTTATTGCCATGGGCCAGTGAATTTATTTTTATTATGTTTTAATTGTAATGTATTCCATTTTAGCAAGGATATGTTATTCTTTTAATATATTTTTTGAAGGTTTCTGAAAACCTTTACTTTAGATAGTTGTTTTCGTTACCTACACATTCGTTTTATCAGAGCTTGCTCGACTGAAGTTTCATAGCAGTAAAGATGTGCGGATGAGAGGCAAAAACTGGCTCTGACGAGGGTTGACAGGCCGCTCCCTTATACTTCTTCCTGCTTGCACATCATCCCTCCTCCACGCCACGCCCATTCCACTCCACGTTCCCCATTGCCAACCACACCACTCCAAGCTACCTTCTTCTCTCCGACATACATCAGCATTCTCACTCGCTTGCTCNATCTCGTTAGCAGCAACCATCACAAGTCGAAACACGCAGCCTAGTCAAATTTTCTTTGTTCTACTTTCCCTGCCTTCACGTGGCGGCATGGTACTAGTTGTTACATATTTTCTCCACTTCTGCCCCTTTCCTTCTCACCCATGCCCTGTTTATTTTTTGGCGCCTTGTCTCGTTTCGTCTTCTTAGTACATCACCGTACAACACTTTCAGGCTCAACATATTTTCTCATGACAGCTTGTTTTCCATTTTATCCTGCATAATTAATTACTTTTAACTTGATCTCGAAAGTGTAACTGCACTTTTTTCCATCCACTATATACTTTCCTTCGTATGCTTCTGTATCACGCTCGTGCAAGAAAATCGACAAGCAGTGCAGAAACAGTGCAGCCAGCTACGCTGTAGAGCAGGTGTCGCCTGTTGGTTGCCTTCGCTTTTCATTTATGTGCGACAGACACGCTGCAACAGGGATACTAGGAGCTCGCTCATGCCCATTTCTCCCCCTTGCATTCCTTGCCCCAACAGAAATGTTGCTCACACACCCTTACCCTGGGTAAAATACATTTTATTCTCACGAGCGCGTAATATCGTGTTGCGTGCACTGCACATAAGCTTAGACATTGATTGCACACGTACGTTCTCATAAAAATTGGATTACAAAGAATTCTTTCGTCAAAGATTAAGCACACTGCATAAACATTTCTCCTCTCTAAAATAGATAACACATGTTAGTGCCCGCTCTTTCCGTCTCATCCCCTACGTCCCGACCACCCTCATGTCTAAAAGACCTCGTGCTTTTCACTAATTTATTTATTCAGGCTGTGGGACATAATTTGACTCGCAGTATAAAGAGCCGCGATATTCCGGGTTTCTGCTGCACCTCAAAACGGTACTCCTAGTCGCAAAAGTAAAATGTAAACATTGGGCGCCGACTAACTTTAACAAGTGCAAACTCTATTTCCAGTAGCTTGTTGAAAAAAAATCAGACAATGTATTAATGAAAAATTATTTCAATTCAACAGACAAACGTCTTGCGGATACTCCAGAATGGTATAGGCTGTTAACGGTAAAGTGAACACTTTTGAAGCGCTAGTTACTTGTTTCTCTCACCTGTTTATGCTCGCTCAATACTTTCGCATGACTACTAAACAGAGTGTATACTATTCACCACAATCAAAATGCAACATCTGAGGCCACCATGAAATATGTTTATTGGTTATTATTTCCGTAGAGATGGTTTTAAAAAGTCCTCACTTTACCGTCAGTGGTCTATAATATACGTACAACCACTAAGGCGATGGTCAAAGCGATCACGAGACTATTAGCTGAAGGAGGAAAGGTGTAGGGGTGTGTAACTCGGGCTGTTATTGTTTGGACTTGTTGCTATGCACGCGATGGCCAGGCGAGATAACTAGGCTAGGGCTGAGACTGCAGTTTGGTGAAGTGGGGAGGGGACGGTGTGGAACAGTTACTCCCTTTGTTATTTCACGTGTCGTGCGGGCAGCCTTTGCTTCAAGCGCCTTGTGACAGTCATTTCAAATCACAAATGCCGCAGTTTTTGACGGGTTTGTTTTGTTTTTCATCTTGCAGCATGCCAATTATGAGTAACAATACAACCCATGTATTTTAACGCTGTGGACTCGTGAAAATATTTTTAATTCCGGGTTCAATCCCTGGCTAGGTCGCTCCTGAATTTTCGCAAGTGGGAATTGTGCCAGACAATGTTGCTGGTCCATGGGTTTTTCATGCTTTTGCATTCTGGTGCCGCTCCATTCTCACCTCATTTCACCCTCATCGGCTCTCAAGACCCTGTGAACAGCCACTCAACTGGTGCGCGAAGCCATTCTGAGCATAATAAATTACACTGGAACCTCATTGATGTGATCCTGTTTATTCAGTAACAGTAGTTTTTTTTGGATGGTCTCGAGAAATATCCTATCTAAACAATGTGGAAGAAAAAACCTGCATGCTTCAACTCTGAAAGCATTAATTTACTGCACCCATCAATCAGATATTTTGTCCAAAAGCCTAAATATATTCTGAGCAATCGTTTAATTATGAAATGGAGTAGATTTACGATAATTCATTCCAGTTATTTACGTTTTGCCATAGCATCATCAGGTGTTTAACACTATGTGAATGCAAAATAAAGCGGATAATCAACTAGTGCTGTCAATAGTACCCTTAACATCCCGCAAGAGATTTTCTTGTTCTGTGGACTACTCTTATTCTTTGTAGGTCTTTACTACATTCATAGGTTGGTGACAGTGAGAAAGCATCCCATATTCTTCTTACGCGTTTACTGCACTCGTAGTTTGGCGACAATGAGAACGGATCACACAATTTGACACTATATTCAATGAACTATTGTCTTGTAAACTGACTTTGGTACGAGGTTATAGCAGTGGTGGTATTTTTATGGGCATGATTATTATCGGGAACTATCTGCTGTGGGTTTGGTTATAATCGTGGGGGTTTGAAAAAGACTCGGCAAGTAATGATTGGCAAAAATTGTCGCAAAGAAATCAGTTGTGGTAATTTTAACCGATGGATTGAGCATGGCTCGGCCAATAAAGAAATACTAAACGAAAATATAAAAATAAATAAAATTTCGCTCAACTTCAAGAATTAAAGTTTTTAATTTAAAGTGAATATTTAAGCATAAATTGACTTGAAAAAGTTGTTTGTAATGACATCTTTAGGCTGTTGGTTTTATAAAAACGTGCATTTGAGGTTATGTACAATATTTGTTAGGTATATATTCCAAGTCCACATCTATTGTTTTCCCTTGGTCTACTGAAATGTGAATTATTGAGATTTCACTCTACTACTGTACGACCTACCAGCATGGCGTAGTCCAGTAGGTGATGGGACAGGCATTGGGACTATAGTTGTTCCTTGAGCAGCAAGCGAGCCTCCCTTAAACACAGTGGGGCCAGTTCCCTGCCAGGTTGTTCACAATTGACACATGCGAGTTTACATATTGTGTGTGTAGTGATATCACCGCAGTTTGCAACACCACTATACCGTTTTGCATTGCAAAATGCTAAAAACATTCATTTTTAATTTTTTTAAATACTTGCCACAATAATTGTTAGGTGCAAATATATTGTTATACACAGGTTTGTCGTGCAACACTGTGGTGTGAGCCACTGTCAGCCAGCATCACGCAAGTAATGCTAGAGGTTCACGGATCCTCGCCTGGCCTTGCCCACAGAAACTACGTAATATTTATTCCATTAAGTCTTTAATAAAACAAAATAGGATGGATATAACAAACACCGTGATGCTTGTTGTCTAACCTGGGACCATCACCAGCGCTGTAACACCTTGCCTGGCCCTTTCCCTACTGCATCTATGAATGTAAGATGTCAAGAGTTTTTCTGCCCCTAAGTGAGTGTCGATAGCACCTGCACAACTACCATTTCGCAACTCTGTCTAGCTCAGCCACCGTCCCCTCTCAGGCACAGCTAACCTACGTCCATGCAACAGAGTAGGTTACAAACACGACGACAATTTGCCGCAGCTTTTGGAGCGTTGAACACGAGCAGGGGCGATAGTAAGAGTAGGCCTTGTTTGTGTATGAAATGATGTGATGTTCAGGCATTTGATCACCTTGCCTGTGGCTGAGGGCTGACTTGGGGCTACTGGCTTCCTTGGTGGTGTGGAAGGTAATGGCAAGACGTGCCAGATCAGGCTTCTGTTCCCCTCTGCGGTGCAGCCTCCTTCTTTCTTCTATGTGTATACTTGCTTGACACCTTGTTTACTACCCACCAGGCCTAGTCTTCATTTGGCCGCTTTATCTCGCTCAGCACTGTAGCGAGGCATGATGGGATTGATAGTACAGAGAGGTAGACATTGGGTGTACCACAGGGGTAGGCGGGACATCGCCGGCAGACCCAAGAACTTGACAGATGATGTCGGTAGCAGGATAGGGGGTAACTGCTCTTGTGTTACTCAAGAAGATGCAACGTCGTCATGGATCCAACATGGTTGACACTCAACTGGAAAACCTCGAAATGTCGGGGAATTCTGTGATAGGCATATTATATTTGGCAGTTCTATCTTCAAGCGTGCATCACTACTAGAATTGTATGAAATAGTTTTGACAATTGTGGACAAATTGCTTACGAATTTTCCTTGCAATTTTGTAAGATAAGAGTAGTATTTTGGTGTTATATTACAGTGAAGGCATCAATCTCTACAGAAATAGAGAGTTAATTTTGTCTGGGAATCAGGAAATTTTCCAATGAGAAAAAGGTGGCAACCCTGATCCAAGCATCACGAAGAGCCAGCGCTCCCTAGTAGAAGTATGTCTGTTGGTCTCGTGCAAGTAACTTGGCAGATGGGACGTTACCGGCAGACCGAAGCACTTGCAGGTGACAATAGCCTAAGGAAAGAGACTACTCTCATGTTGCTTCGCTATACATACAAGTGTGTCACGTCTCCCTGAAGGTGGGGCAGGAACAGACGTCGCGACTCTTGCAAGAATCTCGGAGGTAACATGGTCGAAACAGGAGATAGCGGGAGCAGGTAAAGAAAGAATAGTTAGCTGCGAGTGATAAGTCAGCCAAATCAGATTATTGCCGGAAGTAAACACACATAACCAGCCTGTATCCTGGCTAGGGCTTGTAGGGCCATTCCCAGGATGCCAACCAATGTGACGCCTTGTCTCAGAAGACGCAAGGGGTGGGGGGGAAGGTGACCCCAGTAGTACGGAACTCTAACTCGTGAGCTCTAGGTGCCCTGCTACAGGGTAGCTGAGCAGCACGGAAGGCTTCGGTGAGCTGGCGGGCAGCATGACGATCAAGACTGAACAAAGAAAATCAGTTAGTGGTAAGCAAAGGCGTGAGGCGTCTGTTTAAAGTTGAAGTTGCCACACGTTCGGGCAGTGACATCCTTTGACTGTGCACGTTCAAGCAGTGACGCACTCCGACTGTGCTACAAGAGTGTGTGCACGTTCGGGCAGAATAACGTCTACATCTAAGTAGTAAGAGAGAGCCTCTATACATACCACGAGGACATGGGGGGGGGAGGCAATGGCGGCGGTTCGTTTCCCCTCCGTAGCGGAAGGGGAAAGCACACATGCAGTGATGCGAAGTGGGCTACTGTCCAAGAAGGATGCATCACCAGGCCCGAGCCAACCACAGCCTGCCAGGGCGGTCTGTGGCGTAACATCTCTTTTCGGAAAGGGGCTGTGGCTGTGGCAACATCAAGCAACAATTTGGCTTAAGTGAGTTGAGGGGAAATGGTTTTTTTTTTTTTTTTTTTTAAATATGTTACTTAGAGTAATGCTAGTTCAGTGATACCTGAGGAAAAAAAAATGCATTTTAATTGTGCTTATTAGTTAAACTTTATTCACAGATAATGTACAGCTCTCATTATCCTCAACATGAGGTTTAATAAGGTTAAAAGTTGTATTTTATTCAAGAACATGGTGGATCCTCATTTCCTGAAATTGTGGAGAGACAAAAATTTTTTTTGACATCCCCGAAAAAAAAGTAGACAGAATTCACTGTATAGCTTTGTAACAAATAAATTAGACTTTCAGTATTCTTTGCTGTGCTTAGTTCCATCAAACTGGTTTTCTTCCACTCACAGCTTAAAACAAAAGTGCCTACAGCCGGGACCTCATTTTAAAGAGGCCTCAGAAAATTTTAGCAGCCCAATTTTAATCCTCCAAAAACCTTAAGATTGTATTAGAAGTGCATTTTTTTTTTATATTAGGTCAGTTAATAGTTGTGTCTGGTGCAAAAGTATTAAGTATTTAAAATAAAATATTATGTTCTCTCAATAGACAGACATGTTTCAAATAAAAGTACACCCCAGAACTGTATACATATATATCGCTGAAAAAAATTTGAACACACAGAATCAACTTGCATTTAGCGAGTGCAGAGTCAATTTTCAGCACCTTCTTACGGAAAACTCAGTAGTTTTATACAAACAGATTAATTAATTTTCATATTCACATGTCTTAAGAATGAAGTGATAACCCAGAGGATGCCAAAAAAAAAAAAAGTTTAAGCAACATACTGCATCACATTATAGCAGGAAACAACTTTCACCATACTGGAAAATTTCGTTTGTTCCGGAACATCGACTTTACATGTGACCCAGTATGACCACATTTAAGATTTACACCTATGAACACGCTGAGGGAACAGGAAAATCCTAAAATTTAAATAAAATTGTAATCCAATGTCATTACAGTGTAAGTAGGCTGTCAACAATAACATTCAATACAGAGTCAATTCCAAAAGAAATACAGTATGGACTTGCAAACCAAACTTAAAACAGCAATATAAAAAAATTAATCCAAAGGCCTAACACTGCACGCACAATAACTAACTAGGCTAAAGAGGGTGTGTTAGTTCCCACTGCTATTGGCTGGCTTTGGTGCTACGTGTGCAAGGGCGCTCACTCCAGGCCACCACTGCCACATTTCACATTTATTGCATACTCCGATACACCAATTAAGAGTAGCTGCACTGCAATCCATATATCTTATCACTGGACTAGCTAACACATCTTTTAATCAATTTTCATTGTGATTTTTTAACAGTTCCCAAGAATGGGCCCGACCATAGATTCATAAAGTTTCGAACACATCCGGCTCCAACTGTTTTAGTGACTCTTTCAATGTAGGTCAGTAATACCTCAACAGCAGCTTAAATGTCAGCTGGCCAAGCTCAGCTTTTAGAAATTCAAATTTGAGTGTGGTATCAGTGTTTAAATACAGTTGCAAGTGAAATTTTATGTAGTGCCAAAATTTGTAATGCATAAAAGTATCTGTTAAATGGAATAATAAAAACAATTTATATTTCTGTATAACAAAATAAAACCATTTTCACCTGTTATTTCCATAGTGATGCCGAATCAACTTACCTAATGTATCATCTATTGAATAGGGATGTTCATTTTTAAAATTGTACATACCTGAATACAATAATACCCTTAATTTTTGTGTAATACAAGACAAGTTTCCAATTGTAAAACACAGTAACATGTATTATTGATATAGGTATATTTAAAATGCACAAAATTAAAACAGCTACGGTAAATGCGAGTAAGGCACTTTCATTTGCAAAGCAACAGCATTGTCATTATGCTGTCACACACAGCTATACCTACATGAACAAGCATCATCCTCTCCCTACATACATACTGTCACACGACACAGAGACACTGTGCTACATCCAAGTTTTTCAATCTGTGTAACATCTGGATGCTGTGCTGTGCCACCACTGTCTTTGCAAGCAATTACGTTAATTCACTGCTTGCTTCAATGTCATCTCAAGTCAACTTGTCCCACCGCCAAATGGTACCATCATCGCATACGCAGAGCAGCACAGACCCATCGCGACTCAGGCTCGTCTGACGAATAGCCGTTATGCACCGAGGATGGCTCAAGGTGGTGCATTTAGACTGCGTGAAGTCGCTCACATCCAGGTCCCACACAAACGTCCGCCCGTTCTGATTGCCGAGAGCCAAGATCTGAAACAACATTTTTCTTACAAAATACTTCCAACAATAATTACAGTAAATAAAATATATTTTTAATCAAATTATATGAAACTGAAATCGTATTTTATATTTAGTGCAAGTGTTAGACTCACCTTCTGCCAAAAGTCCATGGCAAAACGCACAAACCAGATCTCGCACTCCTTATACTCGAAGCGATGGAGAATAGTTACAGTGGTGTCGTTGGGTCGCAGTTCCTTGTCTTCCAAACGACCAGGTTTCCAACACATTATGCAGTTCTCACACGACTGCCAACACAAAACTGAACCTTCAGAGATCTTTGCAAGCACAACTTATAGCATTTNATTATGCAGTTCTCACACGACTGCCAACACAAAACTGAACCTTCAGAGATCTTTGCAAGCACAACTTATAGCATTTCGTATGTAAAATTTACACAATTTTTATAGTTAACCAGTGTAGTGTAACTTTGAAAGAGCAAAGAAATCTAATTCAGTNGTATGTAAAATTTACACAATTTTTATAGTTAACCAGTGTAGTGTAACTTTGAAAGAGCAAAGAAATCTAATTCAGTAACATGCACCACTTTACTAGATTAGTGTTATTTAGACAAATATGGGAACTGGCTGATCCTGGCCCGAGTCATTATAGTGGAAATTATTGTAGTCATTCTCAAAAGGATCATTTACCATATCTATCATGTATTTTCTGTGGTCACACCAAAATTTCTATAGAGAGTTCAAAATGTCATCTAGTATCAATCATAGAATTATATGTCAAACTGTTCAATCGTGTCACCAAATATTGCAAGTAACAATCATCTGACCATGATGTGGTTCAGAAAATATACATACACAGTAGTATCTTGTGTATCTGCATTTGTCATGACCATTACAGCTTTACTATTGACCGCACATGTCATGGAGGGGGGATGTAGGGAGAGGAAACATAGATTACAAGTGGAGAATTCTTTGTAATAACCGATCTAGAAACCCTGACTTAAGGTACTCTTTGAGTATCGAGCAATTATTTCTGTTGGCACTGTAATTCAACCTAGGCTCTTCACAAAAGATGATTATGAGCCTGAAATCACCAACATGTTCAACAGTAACTGTACATGTGCAATAGATGGAAAAAAANCACAAAAGATGATTATGAGCCTGAAATCACCAACATGTTCAACAGTAACTGTACATGTGCAATAGATGGAAAAAAAAGCTCATTTGTTTTCAACTTTAGTTTCAATAGTTTGTCTATTCATGGTTACTTGACACTTTCCCTAAGCTATTACATGTACCACCGCTGTGTACACAATGGAACTGATAAAGGTATTGATTGCTACAAGACATTCGTGTGTCAACTGCTGGCATTGGATCATAATGCAGTCAAATCTCGANTGATAAAGGTATTGATTGCTACAAGACATTCGTGTGTCAACTGCTGGCATTGGATCATAATGCAGTCAAATCTCGACAAAACTACCTCCATAATAACTATTCCCTCAAAGTAAAAAATTTGGTAAAAAAAAATCTGAAGGATAGTGCAAAAGCTAAATTATTTGCACTTATTTTGGTAGCTAACCGTTGCGATTCTCTTCGCCACTCCTGTACAACTCCAAAGGAAAGATCTAAAAACAGACATCGCTCACTAACACAACTGTTGGCCCTTTCCATCGGTTACTAATGCTTACCCATGCACGCATGCCATGCAGTTACTCAAGTTGTGTGCCGAGAGTTGGTTAGTCCAGAGACCTCTCTTTGTGAAGACTACATAATAAAATGGCTGTAAAGTAATAGTTATTATAAGTTCATATACAAATACAGTTTATTGTACGTGAAGGTTGTCAGGACAACAGGCAAGACAAAAACTTTGAGTTTTTATATTATACACTGATTTGTTATTTAAAGCGCTTTTCCAACAATCTGATATCAGGGAACCAATATCTCTTGCTGATAGCCACAAAGGTGCCGCTACACATATTTCGTAGATAAGAAAAATCAGAAACTAAAATAATTTGCATGATACAGTGAGAGGGAGAAAAGAAAGTTCAGATTATCTTTCTGCATCTGATAGAAGCAGAGTAAATCTATATTTACAGCCCAGGAAAAATTCAAAATTGCCAATATGAAACACGCTACCAGTCAAATTGACATAAAAATGGAACCGTAATTCAGCCTCAGAAGCTGCTCCTGACAAGACATTTTGTTTACAATTTCTAGAAAATAAGACATTCATTTACAAAATAATAATTTAAAATGTAGGCATGTCCTGATTAAATTATTCCTCAGAACTGCACGTGCATCTGCCTACGATGAGACAGTGTGTTTAGATATAGCAGGAATAGGCAGCTAGGCTACTAATTACAGTATAAGAAAGGAGACAATACACAAGTACACACAGGGCGGGCAGGTGCTTCATCAGGCTGCGAGTAGTGGCACATTGCAGTCTGTTGCACGGTGGGTGAAAACAGTGAACCTAGTGGCCAGGAGGAGAACTAGGGTTTGAAATGTGGTGGAGGGATTATCTCATGTTTAAGATAGGCGTGTCTGGATTTGGTGATGTATTGGTGGGTTGTTAGGAAATGGATGTTATTCATTCACAAAGCAATATTTTAAAAGGTAGGTGTGTTCCTGTTAAAATTATTCCTCAGAACAGCAGATATAAATTACAGTCATCGTCAAAATACAAATTATCTTCATTGTAAAAAAGCATCATGAGCCCACATGTCTTTCCACCACAGCTGTTGTGCTAATGAAGAAAACAAGTGTTTATAAACACATGCCACTGAAAGAGTGATGATGATGGTTGCCTTCAGTCCTGTAGTATATTATAGCCGGCACTTTGTTTTGGAAAGGAGGGCGTCTTTCATCAGATGACATTGCTTTGCGGTTCTTCTTGAGACAATTATAATTTTGAATTGCATATTGTTTTGATGGAGGAGTGGAAATTTTTCGTCGTACAGAAATAACATTAAAATTATAATAACCTGAAGTTTTAACTTCACTGAAAGAATAAAACACAAATATGCTGCTGTGCATAGAGATATGCAAGTAATAAATACACTCTGTAATTATAACTTTTTTAGTTAAGGTAAACCTTACACTTGTATTTTCTATAAAATAAAATGTTATTCTTACACTACCAAAGAATTCCCTATACAAAATAATGTATTTGCGCAACCATGTTTCCCGAAACTAACCAACTTAAACTTGGGAACAATTTTTGCGGTGAGCTACTTCACTTCATTAGCATTTAGCTATTTTACGGCTTGTTCAACACGACAGTGTGACACCGCCAACCAGAGTGGCTGGAAGGGGTCAAACGTGTCTCAACCTTTATTACACTCGTANCCCCCCCTCGCTTAAAGCTTCTTGGTACAATGTGGTGTTAAGCTTTTTTTTTTGGCGACAAAGGGAGGACTATGTCCGTCTAAGAGTATAATTTTTCTTTAAAGACATAAAAATATATTTATATTTCACTAAAACATGCCTTTTCACTTTAGAAAGGATTTAACACTGACAACATTTTTTACTTTTTGGAGTGTCAAACTCAATCAATTTGATCTCACAAGCATGTACATCTTATGAGTCAATTCATAAGAACTGTATTTAACCAATATGACATGTGATTTTGCCAATAAAACCACACAAAAGCAGGAACAGTGTTGGTTGTGGGGAGATGACAAAGAGTTCTGCTGCACCTTATCATTCTCCAAGTATCTCCTCGCAGTATATGACTGTTGCTTCTTCTCTTGGTTTTTGGCAAGTGTGTCAAGCACACTCCACAATTCCCAACTCTATTTTGTAAATAAAACAAGTGCACTATACATAAGTACATAAGGTAATATGGGAAACTTGATAAAAATGAGAGGAATAAGACGGATATTACACAAGTGTAGGGCATCCCACTTGCAACGCTGTCTACTTAACTGGAAAGTCAGGCTTAAATTATTGATGGCTGAATAACGTAATGTGAAAACATTTGGCCACAGGTAACTAATGTGTGGAGCATGTCCCATATGGTAAAGGTTGTTCACGGTAAAGTGAGCACTTTTGAAAGCTCTCTCCTTTGGAATAATAGTTAATAAATATATTTTATTTTAGCCTTAGACGTAAACTTTTGAGTGTAGTGGAATATATACACTGTGTTTATTACTTACACGGCAATATTTAATTGAAAAGGTGGTTAAAGGATGAGAAATGGCTGAAAGGAAAAAGTAACTAGTGTTTCAAAAGTGCTCATTTTACAGTGAACAGCCTATATCAGAGNTGGGATTTGAGGGGGCGCTCAACATCGGGGTCATTAACGCCCACAGAAAAAAACACGGAAAACCTTTACATGAGACAAAAGGAGTCGCAAAACAGGAAAATACTCCACAGAAGAACAACGGAGGAGCCTACAAGAATGAAAAACAAATCACAACACATTAAACAAACCCATTGCACGTAAAAATGGGAGGATGACGCTGACTGCGGACTCCCACCACACAGCGTGCGCTGCAGGGCGTTAGGAACAGTAAGAGTCAGACGAGACGAGCCTGGTCATACCTGAGACACTCTACCAGAATGTGCCAAACAGTCAAGTGAGTGCCACAGATAACACACCCAGGAGGAGCTTCGCCATTAAGCAGATGTCTGCGTATCAGACATGTGTGCCTGACGAGAAAGCACATCATCCCTGCGGGTGCACAAAACATCAAGACTAGTGCAAACAGACAAGTCGTTGGACAGTGAAAGAGAGTTCACTCGCGCTTCCAAGCTTGCCAGTCTCACGCAGCACATCGCACACAGGGACACGAGGGTCGCAGAGTGGAAGGCTGCATGCGTTCCTAGCCGCTACATCCGCCGTTTCATTGCCAGGGAAGCTCACATGCCCCGGAACACACACCAACACCAATCCGCACAGCTCCCGCCGGTTTCTCTCGATTGGTGAGCTGTGGAGCCAGATCTGATGGCCATCAAGGTACTCATAAAATTGGAGCGCACAAGGCACTTACGGTGAAACCCCCTACCGATAAAACACAGTGCCTTCTAAATAACAACAAATACTGCAGGAGAGATGAAGACCAAATATACACTGAGAAGCAGCAGTGACAAAGGTGCATCGAGGCACACCTCAACCTGTGTTGTAAGTCATGGTTGTTCACAGAGAGGCAAAGGGCTCCAGGGCATGCGCAGAGTAAACAGACGCTGGCTGAGGACAACGCGGTTCAGCGGAGTACAGCCGGTCATTAGGCAGGCGGAGAAGCATTGTGGTGAAGGTGCGAAGAGTCAGAATGCACCCGCACCCCATATTAAAGATGCAGGCGGTCGCACCTGAAATGTAGAGGAGGCAGTCACAGTAGGAATACCAAGATGGTGAACACTAGCTAACTGGCTTAGCAGAAGAATAAACGACACTGCCATAGTCTAGTTTGCTATGGACCAGGGCACAATGCAGCCAAAGAAGAGCGACTGTGGCAGCACCCCAATCACGACCACTCAGCGTTTTCATTCAGGCCCCTTACACAGCGAGATTTCAGAGACTGAATACGACTCCTCCAAGAGAGTTTACAGNCTCAGCGTTTTCATTCAGGCCCCTTACACAGCGAGATTTCAGAGACTGAATACGACTCCTCCAAGAGAGTTTACAGTCAAACAAGACACTTAAAAAAATATGGCTGTGTGGGGAGCTGTTAAAACATAGCCATATAAAAGCACCTCGGAAGAAGGAAAGATACCATGTTTCCCACAGAAGTGGACCACCTGCGTCTTGGCTGTGANCCATATAAAAGCACCTCGGAAGAAGGAAAGATACCATGTTTCCCACAGAAGTGGACCACCTGCGTCTTGGCTGTGAAAAACATAGCTGTCCACCCGGTCACCAAGGCAGTGGACGGCCAGCTGAATATGAAAATGGTGAAGTCATCACATGCAGGGCATATTCCACAGGTGACAATGCCATTTATAACTTTGCAAAACACACTCAAAATGCTTCCATGTGGCACACCGTTCTCCTGAATGAACTCCCGAGCATCGGTAGTACCATTGCAAACCCTACAGGTGCAGATACACAGATTTCTGTAGAAAAGTAGGAAGATGTCCATGAAAACCTCAAGCGGACAGCTGTCGCAAGATACCATGTCGCCATGTTGCGTCGTACACCTTCTCCAGCTCAAAGAAAACAGCAAGAAGGTGCTGCCAACGCAAAAAATGGCTGTGCGAAAACAATTACTTCAATTTCCCTGCATGTCTCTTGATCACTTGCTTAAAGCCTCCCTAGCCTTGGCCAGTGTCTTTTGAATTAACATCAATAGCCATCTCACCTTCTGGCTTAGGAGACAGAGGCTGGCGAGTTGATGACTTGATGATGTGATCCTCGGAGGGGATGGAGTCTTTCGCTTGTCGCCTTTTTTCACAGTAGTTTGCAGCCGAGATTCAATAACAGCAGGCTTTGACAGTTTTTTGTCAGCTGGTCCACACTGCATACCAACTGTTGTGGTTTGGTTCGTCAGAACTAGCTGTGGTTTCAGTGCACTTCTGTCTGGGTAACAACCGCATTGACTGTCTTGAATACACACATCCTTTACTACTGATCAGCACTGGCAACAACATCGAAGGGAAGAGCAGGCTTCGGGTCTTGGAGAGCATGGAACCGTTTCCACATCTTAACAAAGGAAACCTCGTCTGTGGCCTGGATCCACTGAACAGCCTGCTCTTCTTGTAAACAGGGCACTCCTTCGACCAGACAGGGTGTCCTTTGCTACAGTTCGGAGACCTCCCGCATCGAGGGGTATCAGCATGCGGTGTGCACACTTAGGACAAGCTGGTAGATGCCTACATTTCACAAAGGAATGACTGAACTGTTGACAGTTGTAGCAACGTAGAGGAGCAGAAATAAACTGCTTGACACGCACATTCTGGAAGTGAGAGGTCATAATGCACACCAAAAGTCAAGATGCTGTAAACAACTTAACGCCATCAGTTGTTTTCAACACACCACAAACATCAATGACATACTGGTTTTGCAGTCCTCGTAAGACCTCACTTTCCAGGATGTCAATCATGTCGGGACACCAGATGACACCCCTGCTGGAGTTGAGCGAGACGTGGGACTTGACCTCAATGTGGAACTTTGCAGTTGCCCCACTGAAAGGCTTCATCACCAAGAGCCCCCACAACTGGGTGGCATTCCACATCTCGACCAGAAGTTTGCGCGGTTCACTGATCTTCAAGACCATCAGCTGCTCCATCTTTAACTTTTTGTAATTCGAAAGGTGACAGTTTTTTGAAAGTGTGTCCTCCTAAACCTTTGGCGTAGGTAACTTAACAGCAGTAGGCTTGATGCAGTACAGAATCGCAATCCGAATCACTACCAGTATCATCGCGGTGCCGCATTAAGTGGCTGTTGAGGGCGCCACCCTTTTGTGGAGTGCTGTTTAGAAGTCATGGCCGAGTTCTGTGTGATCTGCATATCAGCAGCGTCACATGGATAAATAGTGCAAATACTAATGCTCTTAAAATTGTGCAATGTTAACACCGATTTTAAAGGTAAAGCTGACACTCCCCAACCAATAAAGCATTGAAGAATTTTTATTGGATAAGTTGAAATTATGTACAGTGAAACCTCGTTGTTGAGTTCCCGTTTATGTCGACTTCTTGCGTCGGTCGATTTTTTTGGATGGTCGCAACAACTATCCTATATAAACAATGTTAAAAAAACCAGCATGCTACGACCCTTAAATCATTAATTTACCTGCATCCATCGATCAGATATTCTGTCCGAAAACCAAAATCTATTTCTTAACAGCCGGGTCAAAGAAAACTAGCCTTTATTCCTCCTCGGATTTTTGCAAGTGGGAATCGTGCTGGATTACAATGCTGCTGCTCAGCGGGTTTCCCTCGCCCTTGCATTCCGACATTGCTTCATTCTCACCTCATCGGCTCTCAAGACCTTGTTGAGAGCAGCCCAGTTCTCTTAACTCAACTTTATACCTACTTTGAGCAGTTCAGTCCCNCGGCTCTCAAGACCTTGTTGAGAGCAGCCCAGTTCTCTTAACTCAACTTTATACCTACTTTGAGCAGTTCAGTCCCGTATTGTTATTATGCGGCCTTACAAAGGGTGGTATCTGGGCTAGGCAACTCTGGCGTGTAACATGAGAACGGCATGCACACACGGGTACAAATTGACTTTGATGGAATGGGTGGACAGTAATGTGTTAGTGAGTGAGTGGTGTATGTTTTGTATATTTCCTTTTTGGGGGTTTTACAACAGTGGCAAAGATAATTGCAACTGTTAACAACCAATATAAAAGTAACAAAAATATTTTCTAGTCTATTTCCTTCAAATTTTACGATTATTCAAAACAACTTTTCTAGAGTTCTCAAAAAACTAGCATTATTTTGAGGGAGCCTTTATTCCCGGGATCACAGTGTTCAGAATTGACTGTATATTCAGTGTCCAAATATTAAAGGTACCTATCTCATGTATTTTTTTTTCAGGTGACCAGTTTGGGGAAAGATGTGCAACAACATACGACAGCAGATTAGAACTCTAAAGTTTCGCTTGAAACACCGGTCGTGAACATGTGTACTGTTTGCACACGATGGTGCTGAACAAACAGAAAGCATTCTGTGATGGAATGCAGTGGTGGAGAAACAGAAGCACCCTGCGATAATCCATGGACAATAGCAATGTCCACCTTTCTACATGCAAAAATCCACGAGTTAAACCTGATTGGCCATGCTGCAACAAGTAGTCTGACCGCTCCACAACAATGACCTCTACAGCGTTGCCTGTAAAATGAAAGTAATTAAAGTGAATCCTGATGTAATGCACATTTAAGGAAAGAAAAAAGCAATCTTAAGTAAAGGATAGATCACAAATGTACAATTACCACGTTTGGTGTCATTTGTTACATTTCAATAGAATCAGATATGAAAAACTTACGTAGAATTAGCAAGTCGAAATTCTTCTCACCATTTTATTTTCNCGGCTCTCAAGACCTTGTTGAGAGCAGCCCAGTTCTCTTAACTCAACTTTATACCTACTTTGAGCAGTTCAGTCCCATATTGTTATTATGCGGCCTTACAAAGGGTGGTATCTGGGCTAGGCAACTCTGGCGTGTACACACGGGTACAAATTGACTTTGATGGAATGCAGTGGTGGACAGTCATGTGTTAGTGAGTGAGTGGTGTATGTTTTGTATATTTCCTTTTTGGGGGTTTTACAACAGTGGCAAAGATAATTGCAACTGTTAACAACCAATATAAAAGTAACAAAAATATTTTCTAGTCTATTTCCTTCAAATTTTACGATTATTCAAACCAACTTTTCTAGAGTTCTCAAAAAACTAGCATTATTTTGAGGGAGCCTTTATTCCCAGGATCATAGTGTTGAGAATTGACTGTATATTCAGTGTCCAAAAAATGAAAGTACCTATCTCATGTATTTTTTTTTCAGGTGACCAGTTTGGGGAAAGATGTGCAACAACATACGACAGCAGATTAGAACTCTAAAGTTTCGCTTGAAACACCGGTCGTGAACATGTGTACTGTTTGCACACGATGGTGCTGAACAAACAGAAAGCATTCTGTGATGGAATGCAGTGGTGGAGAAACAGAAGCACCCTGCGATAATCCATGGACAATAGCAATGTCCACCTTTCTACATGCAAAAATCCACGAGTTAAACCTGATTGGCCATGCTGCAACAAGTAGTCTGACCGCTCCACAACAATGACCTCTACAGCGTTGCCTGTAAANACGTAGTCTGACCGCTCCACAACAATGACCTCTACAGCGTTGCCTGTAAAATGAAAGTAATTAAAGTGAATCCTGATGTAATGCACATTTAAGGAAAGAAAAAAGCAATCTTAAGTAAAGGATAGATCACAAATGTACAATTACCACGTTTGGTGTCGTTTGTAACATTTCAATAGAATCAGATATGAAAAACTTACGTAGAATTAGCAAGTCGAAATTCTTCTCACCATTTTATTTTCNTACATTTCAATAGAATCAGATATGAAAAACTTACGTAGAATTAGCAAGTCGAAATTCTTCTCACCATTTTATTTTCTTTTCATTCATCTTCTCCAACACATTACACAAATTATTATTTCATCCACTGAAACAAATTCAGCAATTGTTTTGATCTTCTCAAAATCAAATTCAATAATTACTATTCATTTTACATCATCAATGACTAAACTTTCCAAACATCTTGCAGCACTTATTTCTCAATAATTATATTTCTTTTTACGTACACACATCCATCTTTGGAGGTGGTGAGAATTATTCTCTCAGAAAAAATTAGTTCTATTTTACTTCTGCCTTACTTATGTTGTCTCCTGTCTTCCGATTGGCTGTCGTCTGACCATGACACACCTCTTCTCCAATCAGCAATGGCGAGTGGAATACTTCTGCTTCTTGCACAAAATGTCATTGAGAATGGATTTCGCCCTCGTTAAAATGTAAGCGGTGCTCAATGTTGGAGAATTTTGTTAATGAAGTGTCTAATTTTTGTACATAGGCTTACGGAAAGAGATTTTGTACTTGTTAATAATTAAGCGGCCGATAATGTTTAAACTCTTTCTTGTCAACTACAGATCATTTTATGGTCTTGTAGAGTACCATTTCATTTGCAGGACATCTGCCTAGTGAATAGGTCAATATTAAATTTAAATAAAAGTGTTATTTTGCACCACAGAAGATAAAACAAGGTCTCGACGTGAAAAAACCACCTTTTTGTAAGAACTTTGTGTTGGGGTGTTAAAATAGGTCAATTAGGATTTATCGAATCCAGTAAAATAGAGTAAATATTTTCAGGAACCATGACATTTTGTTAAATTGGTGTTCTACTGTAATTATAGCACATCATTAATGGTGGGAAAGAATACATTTAAAATCAATTTGGCATTGTGGTAAATGATAAACGATAAGAAAGTGGTACCTACACGAACTCCATATTTGACACCCTTCCTCACTCCATTTTCATGGGCTCAATAGACATTCTATCACTTAAAATACATACGACATTACTTACCTTTGCAGTGTTAAACATTATTCTAAATAAAGCTGGTAAGTTTGCAAATCCTTGCTTAAAAGTGTAATTTAAAGGAAACACTAGCAAACTTGTAACCACCTTAGACAACACAAAGTCTCCAAGCCACCGCACGCAGTCCACGTAATTGCGGTGAATGTCTCTAGTAGAGAAATCAGGAAAATGTTCTTTCAGCGAGTCAAATGGCCGTACACTTCGTGCTGCATTGAACTGGTAGGAGCCACGTATAGCATCTTTCATGACGTCCGTGTTGAGTCGCCACAGCTTCAGCGAGTGGTCCATGCCACAGGACATAATGCGCTCACCCAACAAATCAAAATCCTGGAGAAGAGAGGAGCAGGAATTCACAACACACTATTTCAATTAAAAAAAATAATACCACTATTAATGAATACATAAAATAACAATTTCAAGAAACAAAAAAGAAAATCAATCATCCCNTAAAAAAAATAATACCACTATTAATGAATACATAAAATAACAATTTCAAGAAACAAAAAAGAAAATCAATCATCCCGCACCTAAGTGATGTAAATGCAGTCAACTCTTGATTCTAAGATCCCTGGAATAGCGACTCTCTCGAAATAACGACCCCTTCCCTGGGAACCGTGAAGGGTCGTAAAATCGAGAGTTGACTGTAAGGTACACTGCGACAGTTTGAAAACGACAGCATAGTGAAACTGAATGTACAACATGAAACATTCTTCAGCTTTCCCCATAAATAAAGCAAAATAATCAAATGTTCCTTGGCCAAGTTTGTTNCGTACAACATGAAACATTCTTCAGCTTTCCCCATAAATAAAGCAAAATAATCAAATGTTCCTTGGCCAAGTTTGTTCCTTGTAATGTGGCATGCTTGTCTCCCTCAGAACATGCAGACTTTTTAAAAACATTTACAACTTTTCCTGTGTACCCAATGTATCTCATAGATAGCTGCAGCTTTTCTTGTATGATTTCCTCAAAAAGAGAGCTGATTAGCTAACTTAGATTAGAGATGATAGAATGTTATATACTAAAAAGGAATTTCATTACATTTTTGCTTTGGTATCAGTGGACAGACAATTTAAATAAAATAGTAAACGTAACAAGTAGCAATGAAATTGCATTTGTAGTGTGTTTGGACTATAAACATCATGTAAATGTGAGTCTTGACATGGAACGGACATGGCGATTTAAAATAGGTACCAAACCTTCAGCGTTCCTGGTGGCTGTTGGGAACTGAGGCAGTTCAACAGCAGTCAAATGGCAACTGGACATGTGATCTGTGTATCAGTGCATTTAACATTAATTATCATTTTAATGACAAAACGTGTAATCTGAAAAAAATTGTACCCACAGCTGCTTGTGTATTTTTAAGCCTCTACACGTAGGAAAATGTCTCGCAAGGGACAACTTCATAAATGAGAATGCGACAGTATTTTTCTATGTGAACAAGCATTTTTCTTTTATGTTTCTTTCAGAATTTCAAATTATTTTGTGTTGCGACACTTTCAAGCTTACAAAATCTTCCAGTCCTTAGCTGTAGTAAACTGTCTCGTGCAATATTCATCAAAATTAATTTGAGCAAACTCTACACAGCAGTGTCAAATGCTTAAACAGAACATCAGGTTTCAGTATGTATCACAAAATCCATAATAGAAACATACTCACAGCACTAAGGACTTCATCTCGATGGCCTTCCACACCTCCAAATATGGCAATGCATACGTCTGTCTTAATATTCCATAGTCTTAGTGCATGGTCCTTTGAAACTGACAACAGAAGATTTGGGTCCCGAGGGTGAAACTTTAGTTCATTGATGGCGTGTCCATGGCCTGAAGAATACAAAAAAAATTAACATGACAGAAACGTAGACACTACACAAAACAGACTCAAACTTAAGCCACATGTAGCTGTTGCCACACTGTGTCTAGTTGAAAAGCTGACTGGCACACAGCCACACTAGACCTCAGTAATACCTTCAAGATGATCGAGGTACTTAGAACTTTGTACAATAACTGATTCATGTGCTGAGCCAGCCTTGTGTCTTTGCAGCTTGTAACAAGACAAATTCATTTTTAACAGACTGAGGTAGTCTGCATATATCACATAATTATTCGTGCACTTCAAACACCACAAATTCAACANTTCATTTTTAACAGACTGAGGTAGTCTGCATATATCACATAATTATTCGTGCACTTCAAACACCACAAATTCAACAAATTCAACATGCAACTGTTCAACAATTAAACTGCCGCCATATTTGCTCGTTCTCTTAACCAGACGTGGCCGGNAACAAATTCAACATGCAACTGTTCAACAATTAAACTGCCGCCATATTTGCTCGTTCTCTTAACCAGACGTGGCCGGTTGGTCAGCTGTTTGAACCCAGTGACTGGCCTACACGCTATTAACAGTACGCCGGCCTAAGTTCTCCACCGCTGCGACGTGCAGACACTCACCGATGTAATGCCGTATACACGACATGGACGCCGGGCTCAGGATGCGGACGATGCCCCGCGACCCAGCAACGGCCAGTAGAGGTTTACCAGAATCCTCATCGTAGGACCAAGCACATGTGTAATAGTTCTCTTCTCCCTTTGCTATCATTAAGGCTTCAATATACTGCATTTCAACTATTACTTGGAATCATATTCACACCTTTCACTTAGTTTCTCTTCTGTTCTGAAAGACTGGAGATCTCATTCTGTAAGTGCTGCACACTAACACATCGTTCACCTCATACAGACAGAAACCTTATTTAGATAAAATTAATGGAAAAAGAAACAGTATTAGTAGGATACATGAAATTCTGATTTCATGATGTGTAATTTTCAGTTCACATCATGTGCTGACAAATATCCAGATAAAAAAATGTAATCAGCTAAGCTACCAGTCAGCTAAGCTACCAGTCAGCTAAGCTACCAGTCAGCTAAGCTACCAGTCAGCTAAGCTACCAGTCAAACACCACAATGAACTGAGAAACTTTATAGCTATAATGTAAAAATTAATCTATGCAGACACAAAATCTTGCATTTGTGGCGTGAGAAGGTGGAANTCTTGCATTTGTGGCGTGAGAGTTTTGCAACACAGTTTACGCAGATTGTGAGGCGAGCATTCCAAGAAGTGAAGATGCTTTGCATGAGGAGGTGAAAACTGCACTTTCTTTATAATCTTTCCAATGTTCTAATGAGCACCATTTGAGGTGTCTCTAATCATAACTTTATTGAAGAGAGTCACAAACAGATAACTGTGACCAGTAATCCATAATCTACAATACTTTTAAGTAGAACCTCAATTTTACTTTGTCTTCAATTAAATCTTCCCCTAAATTCGCCCCTTTATTCAGGTCCCGCCATCTCCCCTACGTTTACAATTAGCAGTACACTGATGCTGATACCAACGTATAATAATCAGCGATTATTGGAAATTCAAAATAAATTGTTAACCGGCGATTCTTTAAACAATTACTTTACCGATTACAGAGTTTCATTACACTTCCAGTATTTTATTTGTTGAAGTACTTTAAAGACCTGTATATGTGTGCCAGTGGGAGCCGCGCCTCTCTCCAATAGCCATCTGCTTGTCTAGGACCTTCTCCTACTCTTCTTCACTCCTCTTCCATCTTCAGGAAGACCACCGTGTAAACAACCTTATCTCTAAATCTACAATCACAACTCCCTACTGCCTCACTTAAACCTTCCAGTTCCTGTTTGTTCCTTTTTCAGCTTCCCTTCCCAAAACTGTTTCACTCACTTCACATTTCCCCAGCTTGCCGCTTGCCAAAGTTCCCTGGTCACGCTACTTGAATAAATAGAGTGACACAGTCGGCCGCATCATTCAAAGGAAGGAATGTGAGGAAACTTATTACACATGAAACCAATAAATAATATTTGGTCAAGTGATAAAGCCTAACAGAGAAGCAAATGTGTGTCACACTAGTTAGATGCACTTCAATTCTCTGTAGCATTGCGCTTATTTATTGTGAGCATTAAAAACATTTTGCTTATCCTATTTTTTTTGGGAAAGGATGTGATAATTACATGTACACAGCTCAAGGAAGAGATTTTCAAATATCTGATAATACTTTTTGATTCTGTTTCCTCTGAAAGGCTCTTTTTTTTCCAACAGGAAACATTCTACCAAACAAAAGAAACAGGACGTTACTTAAAAACATGAGTGCTGGTCTTCAACAAAACCTTGCTCATTTTAAGTTATGGCCAGTAAACTGCAGTTGCTTATACAGACACGGTTGAATTGCATTTCACTTTGCAGTGAGTGCGGATATTGTATGTTTTGCTCATCCTGTATCCTACATCAACAGTTTCGTTAAATAAACTGTTTGGAATTGCTGAATTGACTACAGTGAAACCTCGTTGTTGAGTTCCCGTTTATGTTGATTTCTCGCAGTCAAATTTTTTGGATGGTCCCAACAAATATCCTGCATAAACGATGTTAAATCATTTATTTATCCGCATCCGTTGATCAGATATTCTGCCCGAAAACCAAAATATATTTGGAACAATAGTTTATCTGTGAAATAACTATCTTAAAACTGTGTTAAATTTGCCTCCGAAATAAAGTAAAAAAATATAAAATACAGCATTATTATGATGAAGCTACGTATAATGCTTTANTATTTGGAACAATAGTTTATCTGTGAAATAACTATCTTAAAACTGTGTTAAATTTGCCTCCGAAATAAAGTAAAAAATATATAAAATACAGCATTATTATGATGAAGCTACGTATAATGCTTTATTGCTCTACTTTGAATTTAACAATATTTTGCATGTTTCTATTTTAAATCATTGTTTTTTAATAAAGTTTCTTTGATTTTTGCCACTTTTTTTTACAGTTGGCAGAATTTAGTGAATTTTATGTAAACATTCGGCGGATTTTCGAAATTGGAGTTGGTAACACTAGAAGAAATAATTACGTGTTGAAAATATATAAATTACAATGTAATTTTTGTTCAGTTTTGAATTAAAAGTGCAAGAATGCATTTTTTTTTTTTTTTTCAATCCACGTCGTTCANTTATGTAAACATTCGGCGGATTTTCGAAATTGGAGTTGGTAACACTAGAAGAAATAATTACGTGTTGAAAATATATGAATTACGATGTAATTTTTGTTCAGTTTTGAATTAAAAGTGCAAGAATGCAAAAAAAAAAAAAAAACAATCCACGTCGTTCACAAAATTAGGAAATTGATACATTGCAGTCTTGTTTAGAAAACATGTTCATGGCGATTGCAATAATGAGTATGCAACAGTTTCATTGGAAACTACAAGTCACTCCTGACAATGTTTACCAGATCTGCAGCAGGATTGTGGGCCAAAAGACAACTTAAATAGAGATAAATATATTATTCAGTGATTTATTTCTAAATAAAACAAAAAAATTCACTGGGAAAATCAAAGTAAACAAAGGCTAACAAATACTGTTTTAGTCAGTAGCGGAAACCTATCCTTAAAATTGGTCAAATATCTTTACATTACTACCAAAACTGACCACGTTGTACTTGACATTTGTTAGATATATGTCTTGGGAGCTTAAAATGTCAAACTAGTATCTGTACTGATGAATAATATACCCAGGTGGTCCAATGAAATTCCATTTTGGAATTCCCTGACTTTACCATGTTTGCCAGGCAGAATCTCACCATTTTCCCTGACCTATTTCTAGGAATACTGAAAACCTCCAATACCATATTTTTCCACCGCTGACAGAACAAATATGCTATCAGTGAAGTCAAATTACTTTACACTGCAACAGGCCAAGCAAGCAGGGTCGACATTCTATCCAATCCATCGATATTTCTCGCGATACAAGCTATTGACTTCAAATGAGTCCCATTAAAGACACACACGTGCTTGAGTTTGTTCGTATACGCCCTATGTCACTTGACAACTATTGCCAGTTCACAAACTAAAAAATTGGAATCTTAAAATGCATATGCTTATAATTACATNTATGTCACTTGACAACTATTGCCAGTTCACAAACTAAAAAATTGGAATCTTAAAATGCATATGCTTATAATTACATCATCCTGTATTCACACAACTAACAATTTTTGCAGAGTAGCAATTATTTGCATTTTCCCTGACCCAAGAGAAAATTCCCTGAAATTTGTCTGTTTTCCCTACGTACCGTATATTAACAGTAACTGCTCAAGATAGTCTTCAAGTTTGAATGTTTCCATTCATTTACAATTTGCCCCAAGAAAGGTGTAAAACTGGAGTTTGGGTGTTTTGTGATGGTGATACAGTGGTACATTTTACTGCATAAAACAGTCATGCAGAATTAACATCACATTACCAACTTCACATCACTCCAAATTTCATTTTCTTACAAAATATTTTTGACAAAGGCACAGCTTAGATTGTATATCATGATTTTTGTTTATGGAAAGCCAAAATACCTGCCATGTGTAAATGATCAACAAATGTTTTACTTCACACTGGGAACTGTTTGTAGAAAGTGCAAAAAAGTTACTTTGTTCTAATGTATCAAGATACAACATTGCATGCATAGTATTATAACAACACTTCAATGGTATTTCATAGTAGATGTACAATTCTGTATTGCTACAGCACGCTCAAGGCACTGTGAAACTACGCAGTATGTNTATGTCACTTGACAACTATTGCCAGTTCACAAACTAAAAAATTGGAATCTTAAAATGCATATGCTTATAATTACATTATCCTGTATTCACACAACTAACAATTTTTGCAGAGTAGCAATTATTTGCATTTTCCTTGACCCAAGAGAAAATTCCCTGAAATTTGTCTGTTTTCCCTACGTACCGTATATTAACAGTAACTGCTCAAGATAGTCTTCAAGTTTGATTGTTTCCATTCATTTACAATTTCCCCCCATTTACACCATTTTACNTGATTGTTTCCATTCATTTACAATTTCCCCCCATTTACACCATTTTACATTTGCCCCAAGAAAGGTGTAAAACTGGAGTTTGGGTGTTTTGTGATGGTGATACAGTGGTACATTTTACTGCATAAAACAGTCATGCAGAATTAACATCACATTACCAACTTCACATCACTCCAAATTTCATTTTCTTACAAAATATTTTTGACAAAGGCACAGCTTAGATTGTATATCATGATTTTTGTTTATGGAAAGCCAAAATACCTGCCATGTGTAAATGATCAACAAATGTTTTACTTCACACTGGGAACTGTTTGTAGAAAGTGCAAAAAAGTTACTTTGTTCTAATGTATCAAGATACAACATTGCATACATAGTATTATAACAACACTTCAATTTACACCCATTGAATGTATTATGGTATTTCATAGTAGATGTACAATTCTGTATTGCTACAGCACGTTCAAGGCACTGTGAAACTATGCAGTATGTATGCAGTTCCTGCGCGCACAACAGCACAGTTCTCTGAGCTAAGACTGCACTTGACAACGAGGTCTTGAGAGCCAATGATGGTGAAGCAAGGTGGATATAGAGCAGCAGCAGAGTGCTCTGCGACAACCCGCCAGCCAATGGCAACGCCCACCACATTTTCCACGTGTGAAACTCTGGGTGATCCTACCAGGAACAAAACCCCATTACTAAAGAGCTCCAAGAAGCCCAGTATACACACTTTACGTAATTGGTAATTGTACACTTAACTGCGTACTTTCAAGCTAAAATCATATGACTTTAAGATTACTGTTTCATTGTGTGCTTTTTAGAGCTGTGCCCATTTTAATCAGCTTCTGCTGAATTTGCAGATGTTGACCGAATCAGCACTTCTGCTGCCAATGTATGAAATGCAGATAATTTTCTCCTGACAAACATAAAACATTACTGTAGTTATTTGTTATTCTTTAGTATAAATAACTGATAAGTATTGCCTTTCTGAACACTGAAAATTTTCCCATGTAAGGAAACTGCTTTCTATCACCAGTACAAGGCATCTGGAAATGAAAGCATCAGTCGAGAGATGCTCAACTCCCACTGTATGTTCAAACAAAGTTTGTAGTTTTGGTCCAAAGCATCACTCTGATGTGAGATATTAGCTTCACATTGACGAGGAGTGTCACAGTTTCATGGCGAACAGAAGACGGTCGAAATATTAGCATTACCAACAGTAAGTTTAATCATATTTGTAACCAAATTTTTTACGGTTCCCCAAGAAAGGGTCTTTACTTCGACAAAATCGTTATTACTGGCATTGTTTTATCCATAGTCAACTATTAATTTTTTCTGCACAAAAAGTAATAACATGTAATTATGTGTTGACTTCTGATTCTTTCAAAATTATTGTTGTTCTGTACTATTTAAAGCAACTGATTGTTCATGTAGGTAAGTCTGACTACAAGTGAGGATACTGTTACAAGAATGCCTGCGGCATATTCGAGATCGTGAGGGATGGAGGTCTTAATAAGAATAAAATAACTAAATTCAATAATTATATTTATTCTTAATGCTACACACAGTCAAACATCTGTTATTTACCAGTCTGAGCATAATATTAACTGTTATTATTCTTACTGAGCACAATATTTAATTACTATCTCCATTTCAATTTAAGTCTTTATCAAAGTCTCTATCCCTTAAGTTGCTCCAATTATTTACCCATGTTTAGTTAAAATTGTCTATTTCCATAATCCCGAACGTCTTTTCACTCACGCATCCAGTCCATAGTCCCACACATAAGTCCCACTCTTCACTGCATACAAGCTCGCAGATCGCTGCAGTTGTCCCTCACCGCTCCAGAATCGCCCAACTGTCGCTGAAGGTTGTGCGAGACGCCAAACTCTTGGCTCTTAATCACTCCCTCCTCAAAGGCCCATGGTATTTATACTTGAGGTAGGTGTTATCTAGAACATTCTCAGCAATCGAAGATGTTCTGAGAAAAGTAATAATAATGATGACGATATTCCTGTGTGATAAACGGAGAAATATGAGCTTATGGATCAGCAAGGCGCGAACTGCGATAAGTTTATCGTTGTTTGCAACAGCATTCTTTGTGATAGGCAGCTCGTTTCGTCTAACATTACAAACTTGACCTCCAGCTCTTGGCACCATCTCACGCAAATGAAACACCGGGCAGCNGTGCGAGACGCCAAACTCTTGGCTCTTAATCACTCCCTCCTCAAAGGCCCATGGTATTTATACTTGAGGTAGGTGTCATCTAGAACATTCTCAGCAATCGAAGATGTTCTGAGAAAAGTAATAATAATGATGACGATATTCCTGTGTGATAAACGGAGAAATATGAGCTTATGGATCAGCAAGGCGCGAACTGCGATAAGTTTATCGTTGTGTGCAACAGCATTCTTTGTGATAGGCCGCTCGTTTCGTCTAACATTACAAACTTGACCTCCAGCTCTTGGCACCATCTCACGCAAATGAAACACCGGGCAGCNCGCTCGTTTCGTCTAACATTACAAACTTGACCTCCAGCTCTTGGCACCATCTCACGCAAATGAAACACCGGGCAGCGATATGCAACACTGCCACCTCCTCAAGTCGGTTCGTCCTGAACAGACACTGCAACATCCAGATCTTTGTAGTGTGCCAGACGGTGATGTGGACAACCTTCAGCTTCGCCCCAGAGCCTTGACGACAAATCTGAAAGACCACATCATTGATCTTCTTCAGACGCCTGTACGGGCCTTCTCAACATTCCTGTAGCTTCGGGTAGTACCCTTTTCTCCTCTGGGGCTTGTACAGCCACACCAGTTGTCCTTCTTGAAATACCTCGCCCGACATTCTCCTATCATACTGCATCTCCATCCTATCACTAGTAATTCTGAGGTGCTGTCTAGCAAAATCATGAATGCCAACGAGTCTGTTATGTAATTCTGGCATAATCAGGGGCTGCAGCTTCCCCTTCTGTCGGTCGGCCAAACAGCGTGTCACTAGGGATGCGTAGCTTTCTTCCAAACAGCATCCTTGATGGTGTCCTTGTGGAATCATGAACTGCTGGACGGTAAGCAGGAAGAAACATTAACCCTTTTGAATCCCAGTCCTTTTGGTTGTCTGCCACAGAGATCGACAGGTACTGCTCAAGAGTGCGGTTAAGCCTCTCGACCATTCCATCCGACTGAGGGTGTAAGTCTGTAGTCCTAGTCTTTTTCACTCCTAGAATTTTCGTCACCTCCTGAAAGACTGCAGCTTCAAAGTTTCTTCCCTGATCAGAATGGAGTTCTAGTGGCACACCAAGCCTCGAGAAGACATGTTCTATGAGTGCCTCAACCACAGTATGTGCTTCCTGGTTCGGGAGGGGAATGACCTCAGGCCACTTAGTAAAATAATCTCTCTCTCTCTCTCTCTTTGACAGGCAAAGGACCCAGAATGTCTACTGCCATCCTATCAAATGGGGCTCCAACATTGTATTTCTGGAGGTGACCTTGTCCCCTGATCCTAGGGTCCTTCCTTGCGGTGAAGGTGTTGCACATTCGGCACTACTTCTCAACATCCTCCCAACAATCAAGCCAGTAGAATTTAATTCTAATTCTGTAGAGGGTCTTATTAACACCAAAGTGCCCACTGGCTGCCGCATTATGCAGTTATTTTAAGACTTCGGGAACCCTGCATTCTGGAAAGACCAACTGTAAATGTGTGTGTTTTCCATCATTACTGTCCCAGTTTCTGTAAAGTACACCATTCTTCAGTATGAGGGAATTCCATTGTGCCCAGTTTGCTTTGACTGCTGCGCTCAGGCTAGATCTCTCTTCCCATTTAGGCCGACAGCCAACTTCATTCCACAGTAATAATGGCTGTAAAGTGGGATAACTCAGTTGATCTTTCCTAATACCCTCATCACTCCACGTAGATGACCCATAACAAGATAAAGAACCTTGAATTCTTGTTCTCCGTACCTTCGGCGATTCACCACTCTTTTCTTCCTGGCATTCGCAATGATGACCAAATAGCTCACATGACGACCTAGACAGTGCATCTGCACTGTGAAGGCATCCAGAGCTGTGCTGTATTTCAAAGTCATATTCTTGAAGATGCTGTATCCACCGGACTATTTGACCTTCGGGGATCTTGAAATTTAGTAGCCAGCGTAATGAAGCACGGTCGGTTCTTAGAATAAAATGTCTGCCATAAAGGTATGGGTAGAAGTGTGAAATGGCCTTAACCAAGGCCAGAAGCTCCCTGCATATAATACAATAATTTCTCTCAGACTTATGCAATACCTTACTGAAGTATTCTTGTGATCTTTCCTTCCAATCTTGAACCTGAGATAACACAGCTCCAATGCCTACATCACTAGCATCAGTTTCCAAAATTAATACACCCTCACTTTCCAGGAAACCCAGGAATGGTGGAGATATCAGAATTTTCTTTAGTTTACTAAAAGCATTTTCACACTCAATGGTCCAATGAAATCTCCTTTTTTCCCTCGGCCAGTTCATGTAGCGGCTTGGCGATCGTGACGAACCCACGTACAAATCGTCATTTTTGTCAGTTGGTGTCTGCCAATTTCTTATTGCTTTTGGTCTTCTCTGGGTCTGTTTCAATCCCGTGGGCCGACACTGCATGTCCCAAGAAATTTATTTTCTTTTGAAACAGGTGGTACTTCTTAGGAACCAGTTTCAAGTTGGCTGCGGCCACTTTCTGGAATGCAGCGTCTAAGCGAGATAGGTGCTCTTCAAATGTCCTTCCTGTCACAACAATGTCATCTAGGTAAACCTGACAGATATCTAAAGGCAGGACTTTTTCCATCAGGCGTTCAAAGGTGGCAGGGGCATTACATAGCCCAAAAGGCATAACAGTTACTTTAAACTGCCATGTTCCTTTCCCTTGGACACAAACTGCGTCTTCTCTTGGTNTGACAGATATCTAAAGGCAGGACTTTTTCCATCAGGCGTTCAAAGGTGGCAGGGGCATTACATAGCCCAAAAGGCATAACAGTTACTTTAAACTGCCATGTTCCTTTCCCTTGGACACAAACTGCGTCTTCTCTTGGTTGGTTGTTTAATGTGTCATCTACCCTTGGAAGCAGATAAGTGTCTTTAAGCTGGAGATAATCTACACTAAACCATGGAGGATGACCATGGACTAACTGATAGTTCTATCACATCTAACTCCTTCATTTCCTTCAGAATTCCTTCAACTGCCTCATGCGAAGCTAGTGGCAGTCGGCTTGATGGCTGCTGTATGGGCCTGGCATCTCCTGTATCAATGTGACGGCAGGTCACGTTAGTCCTTCCAAGGTCTTTTAGTTCACATGAGAAGGCATCCCTACTTCTCTGCAGTAATTCAGACACAGCATTCTCCTGTCGCCAGTTAAGATTTTCCTTTGTTCTTACTAGCAGTTTCTCCAGTACTTCTGGTAAATTACATTCTATTTGCNCCAGTACTTCTGGTAAATTACATTCTATTTGCTTTACTCTAAAATCTTCTGGATCATTTGGAATTACCTGCGTGACCAGTTTGCAAACACCTATCATGGTCCCCTCCACAAGATGAATGGCACTATCGGACAAATTAATAATTCTAACTGGAAAACTGTCAGAATTAGAAGAGACCAAAGTCCTTGCTACAATGACTTTACCTGGCAGGATGCAGCACACATACTACTGGGCACCTAAGTGTTGACACCACCAACTCTGTACTGCCTCCCCTTAGTCGAGTATCGATACAGCACCCCAGACTACGTAGTACATCAAGCCCCAAAAGACATTCATCCTCTATTTCTGCTATTTAAACATTGTGCTCTATGCTAAGGTCACTAGGCTTCAAGATCACTTGCCCCTGACCTCTAACTGGTGTGGTCTCACCTGTTACTGCAGTCAAATAGCACTGCTCCTTGCTGTCGTTAGACGATCGCTGGGGGGAAGACCCGAGGATGTCTGGTCTTACTACTGTTATGGTCGCCCCAGTGACCATCTGACGACCATCTGGCAAGGAACATCATTCAGGCTCCCCTCAAGATCGGTGTTTACAAGTTTTCCGAATGTGCTTATTCTCACCTGCCTCTCACTGCCCCTTTTCCCGCCGCTGCTTCTGTTGCTGCTGCTGTTGTAGGCAGTAGGCTCTCAGGTGCCCCGGCTGTCCTCGTGAACAACACACAGGCCGTTTGGGTTGTTGCGAGACTCTGTAGCCGGACCCTGGAAGCAATGTCCTTCATAGTCGTCTGCAACTCCTTTAGTGTCTTCGTCATCTTCATTCAGCATCACTGCCCGTACCAGGGCGTTTTGCATGTTGTGGGCTGCAGTCAGACGTACCGCTTGCTGTGCCTGTGTGTCGGCGAGGGCATCGATGAAGAAGCAGACTGCAATGAAGTCGCTCCTCCTCGGGGCACCCTTCCAGTGATAGATGGGAGAGCCGCACAATGTCTTGCCATAGCTCCTGCAGTGACTGACTCTGCTTGTCGCTGGGTGCGGCTTCGCAGTTGGGCATGGTGGGCATGTCGCAGGTATCGGTTGCAGAAACGTCACTCCAAGTCAGACACCAGTGTGGGGTACTCTAGTCCATGTCGCTCTGGTAGAGACTGTAGTATGCTTAGTGCTGGGCCTCTCAGTAGAGCAGCGAGGTAGTAAGCCTGCTATTCGACTGACCAGCCATTCAGGGTTGCGAATATTTCAAACTGGTGTTGGTACTCCCGCCAAGAGGTCTGGCCATCGTAAGGGGCAGGCTTAATTCAGACCTCCTCCCTTACTCCTGGTTGCGCAACAGCAACGCTGCAGAGCATCCTCTTAGGTGGCTGTGTTGGTTATGACTTTTACTGCTTCCTCACTTCTCTCGGCTGGCGACGTTGTGATAGTAGAATTCCGCTGCTGCAGAAATTCCTGCCATTCCTTCTTTATCGCACTTATTTCATTTTTCACTTCATTCTCGACACTGTCCATCCTGTCGTTTGCAGAGTTCGCTACTTCATTTACACTATCCATCCTACTGTTTACACTGTTCACTATTTCATTGACACTGTCTATTTTCTTGTCCACACTTCTATTTTACTGTTTACATTTTCATTTACAGTATCTATTTTGCTATATACATTCTCATTCACAATTACAATTATTGAAATAATTTGTTTTACAGTTTTGTTCACACACTGCTTCACACTACTAATGTTGTTATCAAGGCTATTAACACTTGCGCTCACTTGGTTACCTAATCCCTCAAATAATGCTCGCAGTGCTTCCAGTACGGCAGACATTTTTCTAGTCAACATTCACGGCTATGGTTGTATAAAACAGTCTTACTTATTTTCACATACAGCTATTACATCAGTTAATTATGAACATACTGCCTAACTTGATTTACAACTGGCAATTGCCTCCATCCAACTTTTGACATCAGTGTTACAAGAATGCCTGAGGGACGTATCAGAGTTCGTGAGGGAAGGAGGTCTTAATAAGAATAAAATAACTAAATTCAATAATTATATTTGTTCTCAATGCTACAAACAAACATCTGATATTTTCCAATCTGAGCGTCCCATTCGCTTTTATTATTCTTATTGAGCGCAATATTTTACTACTATCTCCATTTCAATTAAAGTCTTAATCACAGTCTTTACTCTTGCCAATGTTCCTTAAACTGCTCCAATCATTTCCATACGTTTAGTTAACTGTCTGTTTCCATCGTCTCGAATGTCTTTTCACTCACGCATCCAGTCCACAGCCCCACTCTTCACTGCACACAAGCTGGCCGACGCACTCTCGCAGATCGCTGCAGTTGTCCCTCAGCGCTCTGGAATCGCCCAACTGTCGCTTAAGGTCGCAAGAGACACCAAACNTCGCAGATCGCTGCAGTTGTCCCTCAGCGCTCTGGAATCGCCCAACTGTCGCTTAAGGTCGCAAGAGACACCAAACTCTTGGTTCTTAATCACTTTCTCCTCAGAGGCCAGCACGTGGTATTTATACCTCGGCGGCATCCTTTATGATAAGCTGCTCGCTTTGTCTAACGTTACAAACTTGGCCTACAGCTCCCAGCGCCTTCCCATGTGTAGGAAACACCAGACGGCGACATGCAACAATACTATCTATAGTCGGTTCATGACTGGAAGAGACTTTCTTGAAGCCCTGCTAAAGATCTTCCCGTCGTGAACCGACTATATATCAGTATTATTCAACTATGGATGGGCTCGTTTCACTTTTCTTATCAGTTCTCAGTTTGGNCGTGAACCGACTATATATCAGTATTATTCAACTATGGATGGGCTCGTTTCACTTTTCTTATCAGTTCTCAGTTTGGTTCCGGTTCTTAAAAATCATTTCTCGTTTTTTTTCTATCAAGAGGGTAAAAAAAAACTGAACCTTTAAAATAAAAATCTGGATTATCTGTGATATGTATTTTCATTCACATGAAATTGTATGTCCTATTTTCGACTAATAAATATTTAAGTTTATTTTAAGTTTGATGTTGAATTTTCCTTGCCACGAGAAATCAGTTTTCCCCACTGAGAACTTTGAATAGACTTTATTTTCACAGTAAATAGCAAANATTTTCCTTGCCACGAGAAATCAGTTTTCCCCACTGAGAACTTTGAATAGACTTTATTTTCACAGTAAATAGCAAAATAAAGTCACAGTTCGGAAGCGGTTATTTGCATTTTATCTCGGAAAATAAAAGTAATATCCCATCTAGAATAAAGAACTACATTTCCGTTATCAACATTATGTGCAAATTCGCAGTAATAAAGACGTCTTAACCTCGAAGCTGTCAAAGGGTTTGTTGATGCCATAGATGCATTGTCGAACAAGTAGTTTCCACTGATGGCATATCAACAGTTTACATAGGTGCCGTTTTCCAGTCATCGACCTCTCGNTTGTCGAACAAGTAGTTTCCACTGATGGCATATCAACAGTTTACATAGGTGCCGTTTTCCAGTCATCGACCTCTCGTCTCGAGTAGTCCATTGGAATTATGGTATTGTCGATAGCGTCAATAGCATGGAAAATCTTGTGCACAGTGAACACNGTCTCGAGTAGTCCATTGGAATTATGGTATTGTCGATAGCGTCAATAGCATGGAAAATCTTGTGCACAGTGAACACACTAGGATTCGGTGACATATATGACAGTTTCTTTTAGTTCATGGTTGTTGGACTTGTTTGTATTAACAAAATTATGTTTATGTGACGTGCTACATTTCAGGCAAATTAATTGTACATATAAATTATAATCGTAAACACTAGGAATTTGGCAGGAGCTATGTTGCTTGCAGTTACAAATAAAGTCCAGGAAACAAGAATATAATTCAGTTCTTGGTTCCATTCTCAAGACCAAGAACCAGCGGAACAGAGAACCGACCAATCCGCAGCTTCAACACCCAGAACAGGCAAAAAGAACACATTGTTAAAAGAACTTGGCACAGAATAATACACAGGTAACGAACTAGTATTAATGACAAAAAACACGAGCTGTATAAGGATACGTCTGGATCAGCGTAGCACTGAAGCAGCTTGATGCCGCTACCTTCTGGGCACTCGTATATTGTCACCCTGTTGCTTCCTACCGCAGCAAATATGAGTGGCTGTCCTTCTTTCAGGTGGTGNGCCGCTACCTTCTGGGCACTCGTATATTGTCACCCTGTTGCTTCCTACCGCAGCAAATATGAGTGGCTGTCCTTCTTTCAGGTGGTGGTTGAATTGCGCTCCGAACAAGGGCTGCCCATGATCCTCCTTCACATAGGTGCTGCACAACACACCGTAGCAAAGACACATTGGTACTACACTTCCTAGCAAGTAGCACTCTACTATGGTCACACTACTTTGCCTTAAGTACTACAGCCGTTCAGAGTCCAAGCCACAAGCAGCACAACAAAGGTTACTAAGCTGCGTTCGCAAGTACGCGAGAAACTGCTGCTTCCAAGTCGCATTCGAAACAGTACGATAACGCGGCACCAAGGGTGTGCGGTCGTTATTACTTCCCCTACCCTCCCGTACACTGCAACTACTGTACCTGAACTGCTTGCTAAACCACACAAAATTCAAATTTACTAACAATATACTTATATAAACTGTTTATTACCAAATTGTATTAAAATAGGCTCAGGAAGCATGTCTGTCAAGGAGCACTTGCATATACATGGACACACTCATAATATGCACAATACAATAAGAAACCTGTAAAGAGAAGAAAATCAAAAGGCCATCATAAGTTATAACTCTGTACACTTAGTGTAGAACTATTTGATGTTTTTATAATGTGCCCCTAGTACAGTTTCCTCAGTAATTTATCTCTACTATTTCTCATATTTCTTGAATCTGATACGAACTAAAACTCAAATTTGATAATTCACATACATGAATGTCAATTTTTCAAATCTCTTTATCAGGAAAGTAGTTCAAATCTGTTAATTTTAACTTACACTGTATAGGGCACACTCATTGAAAAACTTCTCATAGGCTTATTTTTTTAACTTACGGTTTTTGCCTACCAGGCACTTTCTCTGCATTACAGTGTGTTTGAAATACACATTTCTCTATGCAACTATAAGATGTGCATCCAATGTGCTTATTTACGAGAAGAACACACACTTCAGACAAGGACTATTGATAGTTGTGAAGACANGGTTGAATTGCGCTCCGAACAAGGGCTGCCCATGATCCTCCTTCACATAGGTGCTGCACAACACACCGTAGCAAAGGCACATTGGTACTACACTTCCTAGCAAGTAGCACTCTACTATGGTCACACTACCTTGCCTTAAGTACTACAGCCGTTCAGAGTCCAAGCCACAAGCAGCACAACAAAGGTTACTAAGCTGCGTTCACAAGTACGCGAGAAACTGCTGCTTCCAAGTCGCAGTCGAAACAGTATGATAACGCGGCACCAAGGGTGTGCGGTCGTTATTACTTCCCCTACCCTCCCGTACACTGCAACTACTGTATCTAAACTGCTTGCTAAACCACACAAAATTCAAATTTACTAACAATATACTTATATAAACTGTTTATTACCAAATTGTATTAAAATAGGCTCAGGAAGCATGTCTGTCAAGGAGCACTTGCATATACATGGACACACTCATAATATGCACAATACAATAAGAAACCTGTAAAGAGAAGAAAATCAAAAGGCCATCATAAGTTATAACTCTGTACACTTAGTGTAGAACTATTTGATGTTTTTATAATGTGCCCCTAGTACAGTTTCCTCAGTAATTTATCTCTACTATTTCTCATATTTCTTGAATCTGATACGAACTAAAACTCAAATTTGATAATTCACATACATGAATGTCAATTTTTCAAATCTCTTTATCAGGAAAGTAGTTAAAATCTGTTAATTTTAACTTACACTGTATAGGGCACACTCATTGAAAAACTTCTCATAGGCTTATTTTTTTACTTACGGTTTTTGCCTACCAGGCACTTTCTCTGCATTACAGTGTGTTTGAAATACACATTTCTCTATGCAACTATTAGATGTGCATCCAATGTGCTTATTTACGAGAAGAACACACACTTCAGACAAGGACTATTGATAGTTGTGAAGACANAAGATGTGCATCCAATGTGCTTATTTACGAGAAGAACACACACTTCAGACAAGGACTATTGATAGTTGTGAAGACAGTCACGCATATCAGAAACACCATTTCACAACACAAATAAAACAATAGAAAAGTCACCCCTGAAAGTCCTAAATGCAGATGCAGCATGAGAACACTGCACTCCAGTTCAGAGCCTTAAACTTGGCGGCAGTGGTGCACTTAATGCATGTGGCAGTATCGCCATTATTGCTCCCGCACTGTACCGTGGTGTGGCACTCCAGTTCAGAGCCTTGCACTTGGTGGCGGTGGTGCACTTAATGCACGTGGCAGTATAGCCATTATCGCTCCTGCACTGTATCGTGGTGTGCACACTTATTATCAGAATGGTGGTTATAAAATAACTGTAGTTTTGTGTGATATATCTATGTAATCTATTTTAACTTATTTTTGTATATTGGCATTATATAATCATCAAATTTGCTACCACATTACTTTGTGTCCTCCGTTTATGAAGATTACTGTATGAAAATTATGGATGTATTTTGCCATATCTCGAGGACCAATAAAATGATTTGCACCAAATGCCACACTGGAACATTGAAACTAGTTTGTACCAAATTGTGCACACCATAAATGCTACACAAGTACATGCTAACTTTCATATTTTAAATGTGTCAGACAACGTGGTTCAAAATGGCAGCATCGTAAATAATTTGGGTAAGTTAGCCACTTACATAAAACAATTAACCAAATTTTTTATGTAGACATTATACAGTAGAAGNTACATAAAACAATTAACCAAATTTTTTATGTAGACATTATACAGTAGAAGCATTATATAGGGCCTCTTTTTTTGCAAATTTTGTACTATAGACTTAAATAAGAATATGAAATTTTTTTAAGGCATATCTCAGTGACCAAAAAACAGACTTCCACCAAATTGTTCACACAAGTAGCGCTACAGTAGGCCATGTAAACGTACATGTTTTAAGTGGCTCAGTCACTTATTTTTAAAATGACAGCCCTCTATAAATATTTTAGGTAAATAAACCCTAGAATTGGAAACATTAGAATGATTAAATCCTAAGTTGATGCTCCGAATCCGACCTCTATAATGCAGTGCATTGCATGTTAGCTTATTGTAAGAGGTTTTCTCGATTCAATTCCCTGGTATGGCATGTGTGTATTTGTAATTGTCCCACTAATGTTGCATACGTTTCTGGTTTCATTTCTAATGATACTGCTTTCAAATAGAAGCCAAGTCCTACCTTCCAACTTAGCTTTAAAGAACTAATTAAAAAATTAATTGCACCTATGTAGAGGAAAGTAGACTTGTTAATCAGTAACTTTTTGTTTTCAAAGTTAACATGCTTCTATACGTCTTGTATTGTGTGTGTGTGTGTGTGTGTGTGTGTGCGCGCGCGCACGTGGTAAGCTCATGCACGTGTTAATTGCATAATGCAGCTGCAGGCAGCCATATTCCAGTTTGTTTATATCATCCGACAACAGGTGTGGCAGGTTAAGACTTGTTTAAATAGCACAGTATTTTCTTATTATTTCATTCTTCATGTTTAGAAGTTTATCTATTCTAATGTTCTGGTAACAGCAAACTAAACTGTTCACATGCTTTGCAAGCAAGAAACTTGTTTGTTTCATGTATAGCTCTATCCTCTTGTATTAACTGGGCGACGCTGTACATGAGTAATTTCAGTATTTTTATCACTCAATATTATTGCGCACAACACATGTCAAATTTCAATCAGCCCNTCAAATAGCACAGTATTTTCTTATTATTTCATTCTTCATGTTTAGAAGTTTATCTATTCTAATGTTCTGGTAACAGCAAACTAAAATGTTCACATGCTTTGCAAGCAAGAAACTTGTTTGTTTCATGTATAGCTCTATCCTCTTGTATTAACTGGGCGATGCTGTACATGAGTAATTTCAGTATTTTTATCACTCAATATTATTGCGCACAACACATGTCAAATTTCAATCAGCCNTGCTGTACATGAGTAATTTCAGTATTTTTATCACTCAATATTATTGCGCACAACACATGTCAAATTTCAATCAGCCCATGAAATGCTGTGATAGAAACTGTTAACAAAAAATATCAAATAGTGTGTGTAATGTGTTAACACATTTAAGCTACTCCCCACCTGTGGTGTACAGATGGTTCGTAAGGTCTATGGTTAATGTTCAGTGGCACAGACTATAGGGTGCCTTGAAGGTTGAGGGTGAATCACACCATGACTTCATCACGACTTCTTAGTTTGGAACAGGTTTATTTAACGGGAATTTACTTATNTGGGATTTGAGGGTGAATCACACCATGACTTCATCACGACTTCTTAGTTTGGAACAGGTTTATTTAACGGGAATTTACTTATACATTCCCAGCACTGTTGCGGGACTTTATACATACTTTAACGCCCTGCGAGTTCAGGCCTGAAGGGCTGGTTACAATGTACAATGTTCTGGCTACGTTTCCGACGCTGCAGGGGCATTAGGTGACAGAACAGGTCCCTGAGTGACGACGGGGTTACTTATCTGCACATGTTGCGTGGTAGTTGTTCCGGCAGTTGAGGTCTGGTGAGTTGGATGGCCCGAATACGTTCCGGCAGTTGATGAGATCTGGTGAGCTGGATGGCCCTGTTAAAGGCCCTCTGTGGTTGGCTTGTTGCACGCAGCTGGCTTCCTCTCGTCGTGGCGCTTCCGTTGAAGCTCACCACTTGCTCCCGTTCTCGGTGTAGGGTAGTAACGGACTGCTTACTACCCTACCACGTCCCGGCGAGGGACCCCGTGTGTCGGCCCC
>NQII01007152.1:67411-99991 GCA_002778355.1 Clitarchus hookeri | reverse complement strand
AGGCGAGTACTAGTAATATGTAATACAATTGTCACAAACTTGAAAATGAAATATACACGAAGGAAAAGATGAAAGATTTACAGAGCAACAGGGGAAAAGCAGACGGACTACACAATTTAAATATATGTATACATGTATATATAAATATATACACTTATATATATACATACATACATACTAACATTGAAGTTTATTTTAAATGTTTATTTTGGCCATGGCAGCGAGGTTTTACAGCACCAATAACAAAATGCGTAAATTATAACATTATATTTCAACACCATTTACAAAACCCAATACAAGCGCTTTATAAACAATATTATTTACATTGAAATTACTAAGATTATTTAAATTGTCATAAGTGACTATAATACAAAGAGTACAGGCTGTTTTGCGTAAATTACAAAAAAAAAACACACAATTTACAATGTGCCATTTTCAACAGTAACTTTTTTTTTTTTTTGCATCTGCCTGTGCTTACAGTATTTATTTACTGTGGCTCTCGAACCCGCATTCATCTTCTGATACGATTTTCCGCCAATTCTGGTAATAAGCACTCCATATAAAATCTCTGCAGTCCTGGTAACATCATTTTTCCCCAGAATTCGTCGTCTCTTTCTTCCCTTATTACTTAAATTCCACTGTCGCAATAAATAACTAAGCCACATAATTTTCTTTGCGATATTTGGAGTTGCCCTTGTATTTGGTATCTGTACCGATGTGATATTTTAAGTTGCAAATTCTCATATTATATTTCTATGCTGAGATTCAAACATTTTACTGCTTCACGAATGGACATGCTTCCTATAGATGTCACATACTTTACCTCAACAATGCCATCTTTCTCCAAAATTCCATCTGGGCTGGCTCCAAGGTATGGTATCTCAGATTATATTCGCTCTAATTGCTTATATTTTTTATTGCAATTCTTGTAATCTGTAACACCACTCGTTATCTAAGAATACTGTGTTTAGATAGCTATTTTAGATTTTTTATGCACGGGAGAAGTTGTAAAGTACCTCTACATACTCGTACTTTGAGAACATTCAAAATTGATTTTTGTTTGGAAAAAAAATTCTATACGTTGAACTTTTGAGATTGTTTGTTAGGAATGAACATGCCATGTGAAATGCAAATGCAAAAAGCGAAATGAAAAATGAAAAAGCAAGAAATTTTATCATCCTAAAAAAAAATTTTATACGGTGCAATTCGTTCAGATGGAATGTGTGTATAGATACATTAGCTGAAGAAGGGCTGGAGATAGTTGTTATTGCCAGTCATCATTTAATTTCCGAGAAGTGCTAGGCTCCTCGCCACTTCACGGCCATGGCTTACAGGCAACTAATCACCCCCGCCACCACCCCAATCACAACCCCCAACACCCTCGGAATACCGAAACTGGTTCTCGCTGTTTGCTCGCTGTGCACTCTCGGCAACCCCCTCCCTCACCCCGGGAATGCTCAAACGTAAGGCCTTCACCGAGTTCGGACAGTGGCCACAGAGTGAAGAAGGCACTACTATCCACTAGCTGTTTGCTAAAACCTAGTTTTTCTGTTAAATTTCCACCAGTTATTATTTTAACTAGATACTCAAGTCAGTAATTGAATATATGTGTTTTTTCTCGTGATTTCACGTCTTTTGTTTCTTTGTGTGCTCCCTTTCGTTTGTCTCTAGTAGTAATTTCAAATGCGTGTCGAGATTTTAAGTTTCGAGATGTACAGAGAGAAACGGCTTTCGGAGGGTTACAAATCAAATACAAAAAAATAAGGCACTTTAAAGAATAGAATACAATCCAGTCAGTTTAAAAAGGTACGTTTCACATGTGAAATTATCCTCAAATCATTGAGCAACTGAAAACAAATGGACAATAAAAACTTAATTATTCCTTAACAACGTATTTAAAAAATAAATAATTGAATTTGTAAGTACTTAGTTATGATATTATAGTGTGCTAAAGAAAGATCGAGAACGAAAATACACAAATATTAGTAAATTTATTAAGGATTCTTCCCCCTTAATTGCAGGCTCTTCCCCCTTAATCGCAGGCTCTTCCCCACATTAGTATATTCGTGACTTAGCTGCCTGTGTCACTCCCGACCGTCTCCTTTATGCTGCTAATATTTTTCAAAATACAGAATNTGAAATTATCCTCAAATCATTGAGCAACTGAAAACAAATGGACAATAAAAACTTAATTATTCCTTAACAACGTATTAAAAAAATTAATAATTGAATTTGTAAGTACTTAGTTATGATATTATAGTGTGCTAAAGAAAGATCGAGAACGAAAATACACAAATATTAGTAAATTTATTAAGGATTCTTCCCCCTTAATTGCAGGCTCTTCCCCCTTAATCGCAGGCTCTTCCCCACATTACCATATTCGTGACTTAGCTGCCTGTGTCACTCCCGACCGTCTCCTTTATGCTGCTAATATTTTTCAAAATACAGAATTATTCACGAGGAGTTACTGCTACTCACAAAGCTTATTCCTTACATAATTTGGAGAAAAAATATGCCATATACAAGGGAGTTCTATTCCCAATACAGAGTAATTCGTAATATTTTAAAATTGACAAATAAATTATAACCCTTTCAGAAGTAAATACAGTGATGTATTATCAGACCGTATTGTTTACAGTTGATCATCACAACTGCGTCTAACAAGTTTACAAAAGATGTTCAAGTATCTTTCCGTCTACTTCCATACACTTGGCCGCACGCCTGTGAACTGCACGTGTTTTTCTACGTAGCTGCACGCGGCCGTCTTTGATTTCTATAGCGGCATGCATGATACACGCAAGTAGTTTCTCACGTGTTTGTGCAGTACTTTGGTGAACAATATCATTCATCCATCCACATACACAATAATCTAGGGATTTCCAATTTGTGAAATAAATTTGTAAATATTGGTAATAGGACCCACATTTATACGACATATTTTGCTCCAAATGATGTAAGGAATAAGCCCTGTGAGCGGTGGTAACTCCTCTTGAATCAGCCTGTATATTCGACCAGCAGGTTATGCTGGACGGAGGGAAGATAGCAGTTGTAGGAAACTATGTGGCAACAGCGCCAGTTCAGCGTAGACGTTTTGGCACCAAGTCCACGCTGGATTGCTGGTGCTCGGAAAACGTACAGTGAGTTTGCCTTAAAAAACTTTGGTATTAAGACTTTTTAAAATTTTAGTACCGTTGTGCAAAATGCGATGCACTTTTTAAGAACATATCCGTACTGGTGAAATACGTATAGCACAATTCAAAGAATGCAAAATTTTAACTTTTAATTTTTTTTAAATTTTAACTCTTTTACACTACGATTGCAAAGTAGGATCTTTCTTGCCATACTGAATATGGCAAGTCGATTTTTAGTGGTTTTCCGAGTATGCAAGGCTGATATAAAGTTGCAAATCGCTGTAAGTGTAACATGTGTTAAAAATATGTACTATGAGTGGTAAATATCTACATCCTAAACAAATTAAGTTATAGAAATAGATTACCTAACCAACCCCCTAAATTCATGCTGAAATGACAGAATATACATTTTTAAATACTTTTGTAAATATTTCGAAGTTCAGTGCTTTGAGTATTTATATTGTGTCCAGCAGCGTATTTTTATTTCGGTACACGCGCAAAATTATATTTGCTGCACCGCATCTCATAATCTACAAATTACCTATACATTCCACTACAAAAATTAATTGTTAAAATTAAAATTACTTTTTTTAATACTATAGGACCATGTTAATTTACAAAACTTGCATCACGTTTCACTAAAATCCATCTATATTTGGATTTTTCACAGCATCTGAACAAAAAAGCAAATTTGCCGAAGCCTTTCTGTGAAATAATCATTTTTCTGTTATAAAAGTTGGAGGTATTAATCGATAATGGCGTGTAGTAAAATATATTAGCAAATTTTTGACTGGAAACTTTATCACTCGAAAAGNGGAGGTATTAATCGATAATGGCGTGTAGTAAAATATATTAGCAAATTTTTGACTGGAAACTTTATCACTCGAAAAGATACCTAATAGGGGTCGTCAGAAAAGGAGTAAACACGTTATTAGATGAAAGCTTTAAAGTTACAAATGGCTACGTAATAAGCTTTTCATTACGTTAATCTTATTATAATCAAAATGGCAGTCTAAATAGATCATATATATCTTCTGAAAAGAGTATCGTTGAATTGTGCTGTTAGTTTTTGATTTTAGGAAAAACCTCTTCAATATCACAGTAGAAGGTAATCATTCTTTCAACAAAAATTTGAAGAAAGATGTTTAAGATCTTCAAAACAAGTCGTGTCTTCGGTAGATATCAAAATATTTTCTACAAACGCTGTCTGTGGCTACTCTTTGCGAGTTCTACAAAATAAACACGGAAAAACTACTTTAATCTGTAAGATATAATCTCTGGAAAGAAGGAACCTGACATAATTGTTAAATGTAATCACGAACCTTTAAAAATCACGCACAACTTGGGTTAAAACACTTTGGCTCTTTTGCGATAATTGCTCTTTATGACCAAAGTTACGTCATTATAGAGATATAAAACAGGATAAGGGAATGACTATATGTTTTAACAACTGTTCAGCATTAACGTTAAAATATTTGACGAGAACAACTGCGTACACTTAAAAGGAAAATTTGTGAGTTCATTAAATTAGTTGACCTACGTCGAGTTCTTTCTTATAAAGTGCCATCTATTCCCCCATCACTCATACCCCGTATACGTAGCCGGGAATATCCTGCGATTTTTATATTTTCAAAGGACTCGTCAGATTTTTGCTTAGAAGCGTTTCCTCTTAGAAACAAACAAAAAACTGTTTTGCGAATTTTCCTTACCTCTCTCCAACAAATTTTTCCCATTGCTTATCATAGAAGTAAAGTTTCGTGATATAATTGTAGTAACGGGATGCTATGTTGTCTTAGTTACTACAGGCAAATAATGAATTCACAATTAAGTGAAAACAGACCTACGTCGTACATTAATGGACTAGAACCACCGATGCATAGCACTCATCGACACTGATATATTTTCGTTTTTCTGTGAAACTGTGATATGCGTAACATAATACTATGACATAAGCAAATAATTAAATTAATTATCAAAACGATAATTTACAGGGACTTTTATTTTGTCAATTCTAGTCGCAACAAATCATTGCTATTAAGGCATTTATTTAAACTTTTATATTGTAGTAATATTTATAATGTTAACCATTTACAAAATCTTATATTACTATAATGCAAATATCGCTGTACTAGTTCAACAGTAAAACATATCAAAAAATTGCGATTTTGAGTTATACATTTAGGTGGATTAAGATTTTCGTGAGCTTTCCAATGCAACACAGTAAGATCTCGATAGCACAATAAATCTCTTGAAAAGTGAAATTATAAATTATAACTTAGAAAAAAAATTTGTTATTGTCAAGAGCAATACAGAAACATTTTTATTAAGTACTATTTCACATCTTATTGTATGGCATATTTACTGTGCAATACTCAAACAACAGAAAAATTTATAGTGTTGCACTGATAACTGCTGTACTCCAGACATTGGTTTTAATGATATACTGTAATATTTTGTGATGTTACAGTGTTACTAATAATATTTTTGTTTCCGCGCTTTTCCTTAGAACACAATATGGTAACTTCTCGAAATATCATACTATAGCACATCTAGAACAGCGCTCTTCTCTATACTTTATTATCATATTTTGTAATGTTACAGTGTTACATTTGTACTTAATCGTGTAGCATGTTAATNTAACTTCTCGAAATATCATACTATAGCACATCTAGAACAGCGCTCTTCTCTATACTTTATTATCATATTTTGTAATGTTACAGTGTTACATTTGTACTTAATCGTGTAGCATGTTAATATCTTAAAAAGTGACAGTATAACTCTATTGGAGAGGCTCTTTTCAATGGAATATTTGGCCGATTATAAACACACACATAAATTTTTTCAGTGTTGTACTGTTGGAATTTGCCATTTTCATAGAAGCATTCTGTTTATTGTGCAAGGGTTAGTGGTTTGACGTGACTGATGAAACAACTAAGATTGGACCTTGCATATTTTAAATTAATTTACTAATAAGTAAATTAAACATGGCAAATGACGAGGACTCGCGATTTATGACTAGTGAGAATAGGACTTTTCAGATGGCTCAGGTTATAACAGTAAGTATGTTATCGTTTTTAGGTTATGTTATTAAGTATTGAGTAGTTTTTTTATTAAAGTCACAAGTACAATTTAAAAAAATTATAAATTTTATTTTAATCTAGCTTCCATAAAAATATTTGATTTTTAAACTGTAATTATATAAAATTGGTCAATTCCAACAGCTACCCTAATTAATGCCAATTACAGATGTACAAAGTTTGGAAAGTCATGCTTATGTTTGGCATAAATCATTATGAAAGGAAGTGTTATGTTAAAAGGCCATAAATATTATCATAAATATATAATTGTTTCTGAGTGATAACATTGAGGCATGATGTTATAATAATATTTTCCTATCTTAGGTAGAGTTTCATTAGCATCACGCTCGCAGCACAGCAACAAAAATAAAACAAAGACCATTTTAGTGGTATCTCAGACAAACAAGAATGTGTTTCAATTACTTTTAGTTTCAAATTAATATTATACAATTATAGCTTGACGTAAATTATTGTGGTTTTATTAAACTTTATAATATTTTGATTACTGCTGGTTTTTTTATAAATAATTTAATCTTCTATGGTGCGTGGCATGAAGTAGGCTATTTTGATTTGGAAACCAGGAAAGTAGAGAAAGACTGGTAATTCTAAATAATTAGTGCATTAACTTAAGTTAACCACAAATCTTGGAATTTGTATATTTGTACTCTAATATGCACGATGTTATGCAACATCGTGCGCACATCACTTTATTTCTTCAGGATTAAGTTACTGGCAACCCGGTTGTAGGAATGAGCTATTAAATAAAGGTATAAGAAGAGGTAACAACATATAAAATAAAAATAATGTGTGATGCAGATGCTTTATATGAATGATACACTATGTTACAGTAACGATATCATGGTATTATNGGGGGGGGGGGTTACGAAGACCAGGGAAATTTATTCGTATTGTGGTGAAACAATTGTTACAAGTTTTATCGTAGCAGCCTTTTCTTTTTACTATTTTGTATTTTTTACATGATTTTTAAAGCCCTTCCCAATTTCAGGTTTTTAGGAATCCTGAAGAAGTAATGTAATGCAACAATGATATTGTATCAAAGCGTGCATTGTACAGTACAAATTTACCATTGCCAGTATCTGCGGTGCAACTTTTAGAAAAAAGCCATGATTGATCAGAATTGCTAAAAGACAAAATTATTTAACAAGGAAAGTGTCTGTGTACATTAATCTTTGCTCGGGCGCGTGCAGCGACAAGTGATTGTCTGTGCGTGTGCTTTTAGACTTGCTATTAGTACCTTAATAATAGCAGGCGTTATTGTGATATCATTCTTTATTATACAGTTTGATTGCGCATGCAGTTGTTCCATGCTAAACAAAGTTGGGCCTACACACATTGTGTATTGATAATTCCAGGGGAGAAATAAGACAACAGCATCTTATCTTACTGAAAATCAAGGAATTGCAATCTGAAGGATGTTGCACTAAAGGGGACTATTTAGAATATCCTCAACAAATGACTCGCCATACGAAACTCGCGAAGGACCCAGGGAATAATGTACATTGTGGTCAACATGTAAAATAACTTAAATACTGCTTACAGCCTTCTTCAGAATCTGCAGGGGATCCAGAAACTGCAGCCCAAGAAAGAGCACATTCAAGCCCTGAGAGAGGAAAAAGCTCGTACACAATATTCTGAAGTAAGAGCAGATCCAATTCAGTCAGCAGAAAAGACTATTGTAGTTCAGTTCGAGGACCCACGATTCTCAGCACTACATTCTGAAGTACCTAATCATCACATTCAAGCACCAGCAGAGGATGTTTAAACTTCTCTGCAATATTTTGAAGAACAAAAAGAACAAAACATATCACTGCTAGAGGACTATGTGACTAACTAAATATAGGGCCTACTGCTTTCTGCGGCAGGAGGGATGCTTTTTAAAAACTCAGCAGATAAACCTACAATGCCGGCCAAGTTTTGTGGAGCTACTGAAAATACGAAAGCTCAGTCATAAAATCCCCTCAGTCTGCAATTAATCAACTATGATAACATTTATGGCAATTATTATTTTATTCCCGATAACACAAGTGTTATAATTGCTGACATTGATATCCTTACTGGTCACGAAGTAACATTACCATTACGAGTTATTCAAAAAGACTGCACTCTTGATAAATCTGACTACACATTAGTGACCACAGCAGAATAATGGGATGATGGAATTTCTTTATCATGTTGTAACTTGAGCTACTATGACCTTGACAGTGTTACTGCCGGCAGTATCTCACATTCAAGTGAAACAAGACTAATTTACAATAAGAGTCATCTAATCGTAGAAGATGACAAAATTGCAGACAAAGCAGAATGTGGCCAAAACCACAGACCCAAAGAAGATAATATTTTGTGCAATGAGATGGTGAGCAGTGATATTCCTCAAAATAACGCAAAACCTAGAACTGGGACTCCTTATGAAAATGGTGTGCATGACAATGATTATCGTGAAGAGAAGAATACGAAGAATGGAGAAACAAACCATACTTGTGAAATAGTAAGAAGGCCAAAAAAACTTACGAGAAATTCTTCAAAATCGAAGAAAAACATTAAGGAAAGATTGTGCAATGTGGTAAAGAATATACAAGAGTGACTGGAAATGTGAAATATGCAAAATATGCAAGACAAGGGTGTGAACTTCAGTGCAAGTTTTAATGTGAAAAAATCTACAACAAGACACGACTATTTGAGGAATTTTATGCACTAGATCTAAACCGTAAACCAGATTTTGTTTCCAAATTAATGGCAGAGGTATATCCTAAATACAGCTACAAGAAGGAAGGTTCTCCACGTTGATCAAACTCTGCTTATCATTTCATACTGGATGGTAATCGTATCAGCGTCTGAAAAGGTTTCTTCATGAAGACATTTGATTTAAGAGCAACATTCTTAACGGAGTAATTGAGAGACACTTTAGAGGAAAGCATAAAAAACAAGAAGACAATTGATGACTCCATTGTCCAAGACATTAGAGAGCATATAAATTATTTTCCTAGAATTGACTCGCATTGCTGCAGGAAAGGTAATGACAGAGAATTTATTAATTGTGGTCTTGATATTTCTCAATTGTACAGATTGTATATTGAGATATGCAAGAGAGAACCGTTCAAACCTGTTGCATTAAAAAATAAGTATTAATCTATATTCAAAACAGAATTCAATACAGGTTTTACGCCCAAAAAGAACCAATGTTCACTATGCAGTTCACATGAAAACAGTTTGCAAGAAGGTAAGGACCAACTGCAGCAGAACTATGATGATCACCAAAAACAAAAAAACTTTCAAGATATTGCAACATATAGGGAAGAATTATCTGTAAATATAGTTTCTTGTTTCGACAAGCAAGCTGTAATTCCATTGCCAAGTCAGGAAAAAAGTTTGCCGCCAACGCGCTTGCATATAATACGCTGCCTAATCCTTTAGAGATATAACAAAATCATGTACGTAAGAATTGCGTAAAATTACATGATCTACAAAAACGTCAGCGGTAGCATATATCTATCTTTAATATATAAGTACTGATAAGGGTATTTACAATTTAAATTACGGAGTAAAAACCAACGTACAATTCACTGTATTTCTACCAAATAATTATCGGGAATGTATGTCTGAAGATATATTACATCGACTACGGAGTGCGTCAGGATTATAAGATTTAAATTATAACCAGAACATATTCGACGAAGCGTTATTTGAAGTAAACAAAATAGTAGAATCTCTAGCAGGCAAATCCATCACAGATTTTGTTCTTCCTTTGCCAGTTAACGCTAATTAAGACATTAACAATAATTAATTATTGAAGGAGACATCGTATTATCAATCTCGGCTTTTACAAACCCTCAGACAGAAAGAAACAAATCTGAACCCCGATCAGAGAGCAGTTTATGATGACCTGCTCTTATCCATATTAAACAAAGTAGGCAAGATGTTTTTCTCGATGCTCCGGGTGGCACAGGTAAAACTTTCTTAATTAATTTGCTTCTCACTAAAGTTACATCTGGTGGTAATGTTGCCCTTGCCGTAGCGCTATCTGGGATCGCAGCCAATCTTTTAGAAGGAGTCAGAACGGCACATGCAACATTTAAACTTCCCCTAAACGTTTGTGATGATGGTACAAGCTTATGTCACATTTCAAAACTAAGTAACACGTCTAAACTAATACAGAACTGTTCATTTATAGTTTAGGATGAGGCTACTATGTAGCATAAAACTTCCGTCGAAGTTCTGGATAGGATCATGCGTGATTTAAGAAATAGAATTACACCTATGGGTAGAGACCAGAAATATTCGCGGATTCATTTCGGGACCAGCTAGAATTCAAAACACGTGTGTTAATAAAACTTGAGCAATTGGTCCGCACAGTTTTTCACATCTCCTGGGGAGCGCTGGCCAAATCGTCGCCTTCCACTGTTCCAATAACATTTTGTTTTGGTATGACCATAAATAAGGCACAGGGCCAAACACTTCATGTGGCTGGAGTGGATTTAAGTGGAGCATGTTTTTCACAAGGACATTTATACGTAGCCCTTTCGCCCCCTTTCGCGTGTCACGTCAAACAGAAATCATTTTGTGCAGGCGGTCGGAGACAAAACGATTAATGTATTAATGTTGTGTGCAAAGACATTTCATAAATCACTATCATATAATATTGTTATATTAGATATGTATGAATGTGAACAAATTGAAGGATGTAGGTATGTCAGGATACGTGGTAAATGGAGGTCCATAATCTCTGCCTACCCCTCTGGGAGACAGGCGTGACGCGTACGTATGTATGTATGTTATATATGATAGTAGTTTACTAATTTACTATCATATAAAATTGTAATTGTCTTATCTCAATTTATTTATTAGTGTATTGCTGTTCTGAAATGACGCAATTTTGTAATTTAGTGTGTTTTTTTTAAACACTGACTGTATGAGGTTATCTACTGCCGAGCGCAAAGTCTAATGAAATCGCATTATCACTTTATGCAGGCTTATATAAGCCTAATACTATTTGTGTATGCAGCAGCACTGCTCTCTTTTATCAAGACAGAAAAAATTAAATGTTAAGTGACCTAATACATAGTTCAGTACTGCCTGCATATCAAAATCAGTCAATAACAGCTTCCGTAAACTCCATATGTGATGCATTGCCACCAATATTGAAAGACCGCCATTTAAGGTAATGGTAACAGTTTCGATTTGAAAAAAAACAGGATATGTTGTAGGTCCGTCATATAATATATTTCACTGCAGTATGAGTCAAAATAAGTAAAATTATTCAAATAATATTTGGGAATGTGGCATACCGTAGATTTTTTTTCATGTGACACATCAGATATGAAATTGGTTAAAATATGTTACGTTATAATACAGTGTCCTTCTAAGTTTGATTTTAAACAGTTATGGACGTAAATCATATCTATAATTTTGCTACGAACTTCAGACACACATATGTATATGCGACGGCTGTGTATACATTATTGCAGCGCATTTCTATATCATTTATTACAAAATATTTACACGAATTACGTTCTTTAATAAACAAAACATTACTTCGTTTGCGCATAGTCTGTTGGACGTATAACTCAGCCTATCATGTCTAGTCAGAGCCGTCTCTAACGATTAGTTCACCCCAAGCACATTATACCACTTTTGCACGAGTCCTACTGGGAGTACGGATATGGGGGTGCCCAACTGTGCAATTAACTTTCACCAGGACCGCATTGCACTTCTGCTACCATTAAGAATATAAAACCAGCAGTAAGACAGCACTCCATTAAAATATCTTCTTGCTTTTTAAAACATGTTTATCACACATTTTTCAGGCCTACCCCTTGTTAAGTGACTGAGCAAACTAAATAACACATTAGTATAATGGTTATGCTGAAACTGGGACCGCCATGTTGTGACGTCACCCAATTGCCATAGTGGATGTTGGTGATCTTGACCTTGACATGTGAACGTGTCCTTGACGTCATGCACATGACCATGAATGACCTTGAAACAAAAATCCGAAAAAATTGCATAAAAATTATAGAATTCCAAATAGTTATAAAAATAATAAATAAATAATAATGTCAATTATTAAAAAAAATTATTTAAAGATATATATGTAGGAGATCCGGGGTTCGATGACACATGGATCGACTAGCCTCCCGACACGACCGACCCTAGCTTGGTCGGCAAGTATCCATCTCGTCAGCCATGTTAGATGTAGATGACCTTAACCCATCATCTTTGACCTTCACCGAATTGTCCTTTGACTTTTAACCCAAAAAAATCCAAAAAATTCCACAAATACCCAAACAAACACTTGACACTTGACTGAAGACCCTTGACCCAAGAACCAAGACACTTAACCCAATACTCAATACCCTTGACCCAATACCCAAGACTCAAGACCCTTAACCCAAAACTCAAGACCCAATAATCAAGACTCGAGACTCAAGACTCGAGACCCTTGACACAAGTTTCAATATGCAAAACTCAAGACTCTTGATTCAAGACCCTTGACCCAAGATCCTTGATCAGAAATTAAACATTTACAAATGTTGAATGTTTGGGCATAATGGGGCCCAGAGCCGAAGCCAGTATCATGCTCTGTCATTCCAGTCTTTCGGCTGCCATGTTATGATGTCACTTAACTGCCAAATTGAATCCAGGGGACCTTGAACTTGACATTTGGCCTTGACCCCATTTCCTTGTATAACCTTGAAGCCAAAAAAATACTCCAAAAAATTATAGAATTAAAAACTTCCAAAAATGTATAGACAATTTTGTTAAAATTAATTAAAAATTATAAATTAGTTATTATTTAATAATTTATTTATAAAAGTTTATTTACGGAGGTTTACTCAGCACCACGTCCAACAGTCGACTGACCATAGCCAATTTTTCTCATTGGTTAATTAGTCGGTTCTCCAATCCCTCCACCTATATTTCTCATTGGTTGATTACTTGTTAATGTTTCACCCCCAAAAGTGTTTTTATTGGTAGATATCTGATGCTCGTTCTACCAGCCACCACTGTTTCTCATTGGTTAATTAGTCGACAGGTATACACCTCCCTCACCTTTTCTCATTCCATCTTTTGCAGTAATCTTGTTTTTTACTCATCGTTTGTTTTAATTTTCAATTTCTGGATGATGCTAGCGTATTCATTATCGATTTCGTCACCAGAGGAGCTGCCGATTTAGCGACCATTTTGGTTGTTGACCTTGACCTTACCCCAATGAAATTGAACTTGTATAGTTGAAAAAAAATCGCAGTCAATACAATTGTCAATTACTAGCTGGTCACAACAAGGGACCATTACTACTTACAATACTAATTAACGACTGACTGCGCACAAGACTGACTCCGCCCAAGAGGGCGAGACTTATTTAGCCCAAGACTAGCTCCTAACGAGACCAGTTCCTACAAAACAGGATATACCAACCGGAAAGACCAGCCTGCAATACCACCCACCTATACAAACAAACGATGAGAGACAATCTCGAAAAAAAGTCTCCTGATAAGATTCTCGTAGCTAGTAACTTCGCAAAAAATCTTCGCAGAATATTCGTAAAACATTCCTACCAGAGCTGATCATACAAAAGGGTCATACTAACTTACAAAACCAACTTACCACACCAACTGACCAAGCCAACCAGTTGCGAAACATTCCTAAAATATATTCCCCTCATTTCATTCGTTCGCCATATAGTACTCAGTCGATTTTAAACGACCCCAGTAAGTCATAATAATTCAAATCGAACTATAGCCCTGCTACAGCATTCACTCACATATATTTGAACCAAAACAGACTCTCAATTGATTGGTTACACGACTGAATTAATAAACCTTTTAGAGAAGCAGAAGTGACTGTATAATAAATTAAACACACATTACTATACACATAAATTTTATATATTTACTTACTATATACATTCAATCTTTCTAATTATTCGGAACATTTCATCCTTCCATTTCTCAGATGTTTGCAGATAATGAATAGTATCCAACAGTCTTATCTGATAAAAACCCCGATTCTTCAGTTAATCGACGATTGAAGATATCTCAACAATGCGTGTGAGATCCTCAGGTTTTTGCAAGTCGATCAAATATTTAAGTCTATCAACAAGTTCATTCGGGTCTTCAGGAAATACGTAACAAGCGTTATTTACACCTTCTGCCTTATTCACACACACTTGTTGAAGGAAACTCGTTGGTGAAATGTGTGGGAACATCGAGAGAATCACCATCCGTCTTATCAGATACTTCATCAACACTGTGTTCCTAGTAATATGACAGAACCCCATACACACCGCATGCACCACAATCAGCACCGCACTTAGCGTAACAATCAGCACCTCACTTAGCACAACAATCAGCACCGCAATCATCAATGCACATAGCACTGCACTTAGCAGCGCACTTAGCACAGCATACACAAAAATAAGGTCAATTTATGGGGGTCAATATGGTTAATTATGTTTAATTTAGATGTCGTTATGGGTAATATATGGTTCATTCTGTGTTATTCAGAGGTCATTTTATATTAATATAGGTAATTTAAGATTATTGTAGACCATTTAGTGGTCATTAAAGATATTTATGGGTCATTAGGAGTAATTTTTGGTGTGTGTGTGTTACTAAGTGCAGTGCTAAGTGTGGTGCTGACTGCAGTGCTGAGTGTTGTGTGTGTGGTGCTGATTGTGGTGTGTGTGGTGCTGATTGTGGTGAGGATTGTGGTGCATCTGGGGCTGTTTGTGAAGAGTCGGAGTCAGTTGTCTGCTTTAATTGTGACAATGATTTCAAGCTGAGCGAATAACTTGACTGGAAGAAACTGTTAAGGATATAACTGCACAGTAATGTGATCAAGGAACTAGATAAAATGTCTGGTTAAATTGAGGCTAAAATTGCTTAAATCTCACTGATGAAATGTGTTAGTAATTATATATATATAAAGCAGTAAATAGCAACTGTAAGTAGATACACATATTGCCAATGTGGAAATTAATCTGTTAATTCATGAATATAATGCAAGCCAATGATTGTATGAAGTCCACTGCAGAGCTTTCGTCTATGGATGTATTTTCTTCCACTGCTGAAAAATTACATGTAAAAAAGTGTTGCTTCTGTGGAAATAACTTCAGCGAAAGCTTCAATGCTCGGCGACATGAGAGAACCGCCTGTTCGAAGAGTCCTTTTCGCGCGGTGAAGCATTATGACATTGGCCACATGCAGTTTATGCAAGGTGACACATTGAAGAACCACATCAAGAACTGCAATGATTCGTCTTTTAAGAGCCAGCAAGTGATGTCTTCTATACCCCCTGCAGCATCGATGGGTACTGATTCCACAGCCAATTATGATGGGACAGTGAATGCTAATGATGGAATAAGAGACCTCTGAGGTTTGGTAGTCAGTATGTGTGGAATGTACAATTGCAAGACGTTCGTGTAAAATCGACGAACTTCAGAATAAAAAGGTTGTCTGCTCTAAATACTGACGATGATTGTCCGACCAACGAGCTTCCTTCGACAAGAGGTGTGAAGAAGGCAGAATGCACCAATAATGCTCGTTACATATTTCCCGAAAACCCAATGTTCTTGTTGGTAGACTTAAATTTTTGATTGACCAGCAAAGTCATGGGGATTTCTCACGCATTATTGCGATGTCTTCAATCATCGATGAACTAAAGAATCGGGGTTATATCAGATGAGACTGTTGGATACTATCCATGATCTGCAAACATCTGAGAAATGTACAGATGAAATGTTAAATTTGAAATGTTAATATAAATGTAATGTCCGTTTGTTTGGACGCGTATAACTCCCGAAAAATCAACCAATTTTTATTCGGTTTTTATAAACCTTCCTTTCGTTCCCAAGACTGTTTGTACACCTTTATTTTTTACCTGTATTACCTGCAGAGGTACTAAAATATTCAAAAAGCTAATTTTTACCATGCTTTCGCCTCAGGAAGTGCCTTTGTTGACAGCTGTCTGTTTTAACATTTCAGTTTATTGTTCTCAATGTTTTTTTCCGATTGTTTTCAGAATGCCATGCGTAAGACCAAACATGGAAATGTGAACTGATAGATCACATATTTCCAAAAAAAAAAACTGAAGGGCAGTCATTACAAATGTGCGGAATATATTTAGAAACAGAATGTTTTTCGCACTGCCAATTGTATGTATCGTGTTCTAGAGTAGGAAAACCATCCAACTTATTCATACGCGTGGAAGATGGTAAAACTAAAAACATTGTATACAAACAAGTACTTCAATAATAAATATTTTGAAAATACATATACTTCTTTCGATTAATTTCACAGAAAAGAATACAACTAAAATCTTTTATGACACAGCAACGAGTGGCCGGGTAAGCTAGTTAGAAATATTGTGCCCTAGCACATATATTTCTGCGCAACTCTGTCTCGTTTTTTATCATATCTGTCTTTTGTATTTTTACATAAAACGGCTGAGTAGGGATTCATATAAACTCTGAAGAGGGACGAGCTGAAAAATTTTCTATGCGACTTCGATTATAAGGTGGATAAGGCCTTGACGGTGGCAGAACTGCACCGAGCGGCCATGGGCTGTTGGCGTGGTAAGGTTCTGATGGCGCCACCCTCCGAGCGGGCGAACTGGGTGAGTGTATCAATGGGCCCCCTAAAATTGACAAATTATTCATGCATTTCCTTCAATGTATTTCTCCACTGACTTCCTTAGAACCTGTCAACATTTTGCAGTTTCTTATTGCCACAAATAAATTAGCCAGTTTATATTTGAGTTCAGAGGACAGTTTGTTAAAAGCCATTTCCATCATGTGTGAAAGATTTGTATTACAGTTACTCCGTGAGGAGATTATGTCCATAGAGTGTGGTACCTTTTTTGTTTTAAATGCTGGGCCAGGTGATTCAGGCTCTGTTCCCCCTGCGTGTTAAGGGCCAGTGTGAATGTGACTTTATTATTAGATTTCAAAGTCTGGGTGAGGCAATGTGTGAATTTGTAGATTCTATTTGTGCATATCACGATGACTTGTGTCTGCAAATGAACGAAACAGAATTAGTCAATGTCATCGTTGATAGTTTGGCCCCCCATGAATGTGCACAAAGCACACTCGTTTCCACACCACGTAATTTTCGCGAGCTGCGTCAGCTTGCAGTCGAGTTCCAAGGTCGTCTTGTGGCTTTCAGTAAATATCGTGTTTGTTTCCCCCTTCCCATGCGGGCCGACTAGGAAGGCAACTCAGAGCCGCCCGGCCGCATTTGTCATATACAGCCCGTCGAGTAACGTCATTCTCCAATGCGTTGCAGTAATTGCTCTGCTCTAAGTCATGCAGCCAGAAACTGTCAGCTCAGCAGGCGTTTAATGTTAGAGAGGAAATTTTTTCAGGCACCTGTGTAGTTCCTGCCAAAATATGTCAAACTAAATGTGACTGGAAAGGGACGTGGGCCTTCCAGTTGCGTAAAAAAAAAAAGTCCCGCGCAATGTCAGGGAGTGTCCAGCGTTGATCATTTGTGGGAAAAAAATTTTTCGCCTTGGTTGACACCAGGGCTACCCATTTTAAAATGTGTGATTCCTTTTTAAATAAACTGCTCGATTCCAAGATCATTTCCAAGCAGCGTCATATCACTTGTATTTCAGAGAAACGTTTGTGTATCGCTAATGGCGACATCGTTAAGAGTAACGTAGTGGTGAACCTACACTTTAAGATCGGTAGGTTTTCTTGGACGTTTCCGTTTTGTGTTTTTTCTCATCTGTCACACGATGTGATTTTAATGCCTATAATTTTTACGTAGGACTGGGACGTCAGTTAACATTGACGATTTTATTTGTCATTTGGGTTCGCTCCGAACATCAGGATGGGATTGCAGGTCGACGCAGTTCCAGAGGTGTTTTTTCCCCTTTGTTGGATAGCACTAATTCTGCTAATGAATTTGGTATGTGTTTGAATGAATTGAGGGAAACATTTAACGACGTCATCTCTCTTCGCATAGGAAAGTGTGATGTTCTCCCTTACAAGTTTTCGCTGACAGACGACATCCCGGTCCGGGATCGTCTTTTTAAATGCCCCTTTCCCCAGCACTAAGCATTCCGAGAAATCATTCAGAAACTGTTAGAAGCAGATACTATAGTCCCTTCAACTTCAGATTTTTGTTCGCCGAGATCCTGGGTGCGTAAAAAGGTGACAAATACCGATTGGTGGCTAACCATTTCCTGGTAAATAAAAAGTTTCATAAGGATCCTTTTCCCTTGCCAACCATTGACTGTACCCTTCAGCACTTAGGTAAAGCCCGTATGTTTTCCGTCTTACATTTGAACAACAGTTTCCATCAGTGTTCCATCAGTGTTTACTTGATCCCTCATGTAGGAAATACAGGGCATTCAGTACACCTTGGAGCCAATACGAGTTTACTCGTATTCCTAAGGGCTCCAATGTTGATCGTTAAGTCTTGTCCCCTGTGATGGATTTTGTCTTGTCCGATTTTAGGTTCAAATTTGTCTTTAATTTTATTAATGACATTATAGTTAACAGTGATGACCTCAAATCTCACTTGTCTCATCTCTGCCAGGTTTTCCTTAAACTGCAAGGAATAGGTCTGACTATGAATCCAGATAAAGTCACCTTAGGATCCAATTAAGTGAAGTTTTTGGGATATTTGCTCTGTGAGGGTAGTTTGATCATCTACCCCGACCGTGTGGCCCCCAATATTGAATTTTTCTCATCCAAAAATTCTGAAGTGAGTACAGAAATTTCTTGGCATTTCAGGTTATTACTCAAGGTTTATTGACCATTAATCTGAAATAGCAGCACCACTTAATTATAAAGAAAAGGGAGTAGAATTTCAGTAGGGTCAGGAGCAGGAGTCGGCCTTTTCCATTATTAAAGAAAAGGTAGTTTCTCCGCCTGTGCTTCTTCCGGATTTTTCGCGCCGATTTATAGTCCAAGTGGATGCCTCTTCTCAAGCATTAGGAGCAGTCCTAACCCAGCAGTCTTAGTTGGGTTTGGCACCTGTTGCCATTGCCAGCCACAGTTTGACTGAGACTGAGCAGAGGCTTTGCATTTATGAAAGGAATCATTAGCATGCATATTTGGACTTGAGGAGTTCGTTTCGTACATAAAGAATGATGAATGCGACCTGTATACTGACAATCAAGCCTTGAATAGGGTTCTCAACCATCCCCAAAATCTGGGAAAATTGGGTCACTTGGTGCTCAGCATTTCTAGTTTTCGATTTATGGTACATCATGTTCGGGTATCTTATAATCAGGTGGGCGATGCTCTGTCAAGAATGTATGAACCAGCAGATTTCTAAACGAACGAGTTTGCGGCTCCTGAGGCATCCCTAAACATAATTCAGGGTTTCCCTAATTTTTAGTCAAGCGTCATCAGGCTCAGGGTGATGCCATTTTCTGTATTCAAGAACTTGCTACAGTAGCCAAGCCCGGTACCGCACTTGACCCTATAAAAGGTGAGTGATGCGTCTCTTATACCCTCCCCCCACGCATTGCTACCCAAGGCTACCCGAGCCTCCCCTGTGCTTTGCCAATTGGGCTACACTGCCCATCTCCATATGGGAACCAATTTCGTCGTGGCTGGTCAGGGGTATCTGCCCTGATGGCTTGGGCCTTTAGCTGGTACCTAGTACCGACCACTTGGCGGGGTGTTGGACCACTTGGCATTGAGGCTGATGGTGCCCAAGACTGGAATTTCATGGGTGAAGAAATTCTAAAGTATTGAAAAGGACAGTGTCCGATGATGGCTCATTCGGCTGCGCTTCTGGTGGATGGGCAATGGTAGACAGTAATGAGAATCGGTAGAACTCTGGAACCTATGGGACTTTGGTACCTATTGGACCAGACCTCTAGATTTTGATAATGACGGAAACTGCCCACTCAGAGTCTATCGAACACTGTCCGTCTATACCGGTGGTGTGGCTGGTGGGGCAGTCGGGCATTGAAAACCAACTAGTGCCATGGCAAATAAGTGGGAGCACAGGCTGATCGGGTTGGCCCCACTGGAGGTTCTCTCTGGTGTACCGATCAATAGAGGTTGAACTCGTGCTGGCAGTGGTTAACTCCGTATGCTGGAGGAGGTCTGCAGAGATTTCCCCTCTCAAAGAAAGACCGGACGGTGAGCGGCAACCGCTCCGGTTGTGTCCTGGTAAGACATTAGGGGTATGGATACAACCCCGGCAAGACCACACGCTTGGTAACTGAGTACGAGGGTCTCAGTCCATGTGGAAGGGTGTCTCTTGGTCGTATTTGACAATCAGGTTGGGGCTTTCGATTTGGTTACTTCAGTTGCATAGCTGAGACACCTGCAATGAAATGAGTGGAACCTGGAAACGTAGCATCTAGTAAAAATTTCATGACAATTACAATTTGCTTGAAAGTTTATCGAATTGCAATTATTTCTGTTTACGTACTCGTCACCATACACTGATGTTTTAAGTATTTTTACATGTGTGCAGCCTATAGCAGCTACACAAAAAGGAAAGTTGAACTTTGCTTGCCAGTCTCTCTTGAGTTGTTTAATTTCATGTAGATTGTTAAAGAAGTGTATCAAGTCATTTGAATGTTCACATATTCTTCTGTAGACTTCCCTCACTGTATAGCATACTGTAGATACCATTTTTGAACGCGTCAACCGAATTTCACCAAACTTGGTACACATATAAAACTTAGTAAGGAAACCTGACTTTTAAAGTTTTCGACCACGTCAAGCACTTACCTTCGAAATGGCGGCCATGTTAATATTAAGGGCGTTAATGTCATATCTCAGGAACCATTCAACCGATTTAAACAAAAGTTTGTACGCGAGCAGAACATCAAGTTAGCATTAAATTTTAAAATGCATATTGTTAGTCCACCATTTTGGAAAATAGTACCAAATTAAGTAATAAATATTTTACATTATATCTCTAAAACTATCAAACAAATTGTCAATTTGACAAGTACATAATACTATGGTTGGACAAGTAAATGAAAGTAATAAAGATTTGGTACTTATTTTCAAAATGGTGGCAAAACCATTATTTTAGGTTTATTGAAATATCTACCATAATATTTAACCTATTTTTACCAAATTTTGTATACTGATGGTATCTATTACATTCATCATACATACCAACACATAAACACTTTTGTCGGCCGTTTTGGAAGATAGCACCATACAAATAAATAAAGTTATTGTGTCATATCTCGGTAAAAATTTATCGAATCCTACAAAATTTTGCAACAAGTAGTGCTGATGCAGATGATGTTAAGTGATGTGTTTTAAGCATGTCAGACACATATTATCAAAATGCTGGCCATACAGGTATTTTAACTTAGAATGCTCTATCATCTGATATATGTAATCAATTCCAACAAAACATTGTTTGCTGGCAGTAGATATTAAAACTATCAACTGTTTCTACATGGAGCATCTTTTGTATCACATTTTATAAGTTAACTCCATGCGAATAATTAAATTTTCTGTCATATTTTGGAAAACAATTAACCAATTTTTATCAAATTTGGCAAACAAGTAGTACTATAGCAGATTATGAAAAATGCATGTTTTAAGTAGGTCTAACACTTGTTTTAAACACTGTATCGTCGAAACCATGTAATAATTTCTAACTTATCTTTATACGCTGGCAGTAGATATTACAACTAATAACTGTATCTACATGGAGCATCTTGTCCTCCATTTTGTATCATAGCACCACGCGAATAAATTAAGTGTTTATGTTATATCTCGGGAAACAATTCAAAGAATTCCTATCATATTTGGCAATAAAATAGTACTGCAGTAGGTGTTGTAAACTGGTACATTTTAGGTACCCCAGCAGCAACATATGTGAGGCCAACAGTTGACTTTGGTTGGCAATTTTCGCTGAACGTTGGGTTGGAACCCGAATATTAAAACAGCGTTGGGTTGGAACACGAATATTAAAACAACGTTGGCCCAACATAATATGCCAACGAAGAATTTCTACCCAGGTCGATTTGTGAGATTTCTAAGCACTATCAAGAACATGATGTCATTAAATAAGAAAAAAACAGAACATACTGCAAATTTCATTATTATTAACTTAAAAATGGTTGGTAAATAGTTGGTAACGCATTGAGAAACATACTGTTGGTAATTGGTTTGTTTTCTTCTGTTGGACTAGTGTTTTTCCACCAACATATAATTTCAAAATATGAAAAAAAAATGTTTTAATGAAAACAGTTGCCCTTCTCTTTACATCATATAATATAAAGGTTTTTCAAGATGCGAGATAGTTTTTCTATGATATATGTTTAGTTTGTTGTATGTTGTTCCAATGCTAGAAGCTCAATGGAATGGGTTTGGTATAGTATTTTATGTTAAGCCAACATTCTGTAACTAACATTATGCCAACAAGTTACTACCATGCATATTTTGCGAGATAAGTTAGCACTCTTAAGAAAATGATTTCACTAAATCAGAAGAAGCAATAACATAATGCAAGTCCCCAGTAGCAACATATGTAGGGCCCATGTTAGAAATTGGTTGGGAAATGTTTTTTAGGAATCCAACATAAATTTGACTTTCGGCCAATGTTGTTTCCCAACAAAATGGAACTTAACATATTAAATTAAAATTATGTTAAAACATACAATAAATTTTACATACGAGCAATAATTTAGAAAAACTGTAACAATAGGGAATGTCGTATTTTTAATGTGTTGGTGGAACGTTGAATAAACGTGTGAAAGACAACGGTTGGTGTTTTGTAAATGTGTGCATTGGGCCAACATTGTTCTCTAACCAAATCTCAACCTAATCTTCCCAGTAACAACCTACATTGGTACTTCGTTGGAAAGGTTGGCTATATGTTGCATTGGAGCACACACATTAATACAACGTTGGCTCAATGGAAAATACCAACAGAAGTTTCCTACCACGAAAATGTTACGAGATTACTTAGCACACTTCTGACGATGTAACTAAATCAGAAAATTTATAACCTATTGCAATTTTAATTTCAAATGGTTGATTTTGGTTGGTAATAAGTTGGTAAACATACTGTTGGTTATATGTGTGTAATTTTATGTTCGGCAAATGTTGGGCAACCAACTTTTTATAAAAAAAACTACAGAACAACCTCTTTGAATGAAAACAGTGCCACTTTCTTGTAAGCTATAAAATATAAAGGTACCTCATCACCTGAGATATTTCTCTTTAAAATATTGGTTGGTTATATTTCATGTTAATGTTGAGAACACAACAGTTGGTAATTGTTACTAATTGTTACGTTGGGCCAACATGTGTAACAAACATTATGCTAACAATGATAATTACCATATCACTGATAAAATAAAGCCACAATTTTGTATTTTTTTAAATTTATGTTTTTAACACACAACCAATGTTTTATTTATAAATTTACATAATTTGTGATGTGTTGGTTACTTACAAAAGATACGGTTTGCTTTTGGTATTACAATGTATGGTGGGCCAACATTGTGTAATCAACATTATGCGAACAAAGGTAATTGCCATATTTCGAACGAAATAACATTATAATTTTGTGTCATTCTTTAAAAGCAACATCTTTAACACACAAAAAGCATCTTTTTAAAAAGTGCCTTCTTTGGTGATGTGTTGGTCACTTGTCGGAAAACATACTATTGTCATTTGTTATGTAAATGTCTGTTGGGCCAACATTGTGTAACCAACATTATCCCCACAAAGGAGATTGCAATATATCTTATGAAATTACATTATATTTTATTTTGATTGTTTAAACGCAATCTTTTAAACACACAAACCATATCTGATTAAATATTAGTTTCATTGTTTATATATTGTTTACTTTGACGCATTATGCATCTAGTCAGAGAACAGAGCGACGATTTCACAACCTGCCATAATGTGCGTCAAATGCTCATACCGATGTCACCCGAATATTTCCTTCCAATGACGCACGCCGAAGTTTTGACGTAAATCTGGTCGCCAATGATGTAGGGAATTTCTCTAGGGGACGGGATACATACAGTCCAGCAGGGAGGTGGAGAGATCAGTCAATCCCGAGGACTCAAGAGACGCGGGGTCAGCGCCAGGAGTGCGACCCAGTTGGATGGGCGGGACGTAAGCACCGGAGAGACATCGCGGGAAGGGCGCCGAGGCCGCCGAGAGACACCCTAACACGACTTCCCGGGACGCGAAGCCATGAAGAAACCAGCGCACAGTGGCAGCTCAGTTAAGTAACCGGGCCTCCAAATCCAACCACTTCTCCCCGACGTTTATAAACTAAAACTCTGACCTGTAGGCCTCCGACAGGTAAGGGAAGGAAGATGAGAAGCGGAACCCAAGAGTGCAATGTACCATACCAATATAATGAGTGACGTAATAATGCAATAAAATAACTGTTTAGCTAAACGAATCAAAAACAGAAGTGTTTATTAGCCGCCTGATTTCACCCCTGAGTATGTGTTCAGTTTGCTTACGCAATAAGGTTGACCAAGCGATCTAGCGCCCCATCATCCTGTAGATCACATACAGAGTGGAGAGCAGACTGTGACGTGTCAATTTTACGCCGCAACGCGTGGCCAGTTTACGTTTGTAGAGATGCAAACGAGAACCCTGTCTAAAACCCCGATATTAGGAGAGCGCATTCTCTACCATGTAGCTGTTATGTCCGACGCTTCCGGGAGTCTTTGTAAAAACCCGGTGGTGCCCTCACCATTCGAAGAAAATCTATTCAATCCGATCACAAGGAATACCGACCGGAGACGAGCGCGGAGTTTAGAAACAATGCAGGTCCAAACACCCCGGGAAGGGAGCGAAGCGAGAAAGTCCGTGACAACACCAGATAACTATCAGACACAGAGCACCTTAAGAGGGGACCTATGGTAGCGGTACAGTGCGCCGCTATGCCACGGTACAGGAACTGTACATGGTCCGGTGCAGCACTTGCCCCCGACGCCACTGTAACGGGTGTATTGGCTGGCCAGACAGTTTCCGGCCGACACGAGGGACAGAATACAGATGCTTCGAGTGTCAGGAACAGCAGACGCACTGTGACTTCCTGGATTGCCCGGGACGCAGCACGCACACACTCAATGTGCTACATGTATAAAGTCATTTCACAACGCGTGTTTGGGGTGGCCCTAAGAGGCCGAGGACACGAGGGGCTGGGTATACTATTGCGGGGTATGCCAAGGCCGGACGAACTGGGAACTCCCTTCCAACCCGGGCCGAACGACCAAAAACCTGGTATAAAAAGAGCGAAGGATAGCAGAAGAGGTGGTATTACCGGAATTCTCAGGGAGACCACATGAGGACCCGAAAAAGTTCATAAAAAGTTGCGAACGTGAATTTCAGGCGGGGTGGGGGGGATTCCCAGGAAACGATAGATTCACAAAGGACGGGAGTAGTTAAAGGGAGCCACCCTCACCTGGTGGAACAGGTATGGCGAATTTGTAGTAACGTGGGAACAATTCGTGACCCACATTAGCAGCAAATTTGCAGGGGAAGACGTATTAACGGTGCTACGAACTGACTTTTATACGCAAAAGCAGGACCGCCGGGAGGAAGAAGAGATTTTTATCCGAAAGAAGGCGCAGATATATTCACGTATCGCCCCAGACGGAGCAGAGGCGGAGGGGGTGCATATAAGCACTAAGCTTTTAATACCAGCCATACGGAGTGCTCTGCGATACCCGCGGGCCACACGAATGGAGGAACTGGTGGAGAGAGCCCGAGAATCAGAGACCCATTATCACGAAATGTGTAAAAGAGATGTTACAACACGCCCGCCAACCGCCTCTTCGAACACCCGCCCAGTGTGGATGACCAAGAATAGCCAAACCGCTAGAAGCCAAGGGGCAAACATACCCCGTGCTAGTACTGCCATGAGAAACATTTCCATCGCGATTGCCCTATCGTGAAAGCCCGCATAACCGCCGAGAGGGAGAAAGCTACCTGAGACAGGGAACAAAAGCCGCCAGAAGCGCGAAGAGCCAGGAAATGCGTTCGGCAGGCCTGTGAGTCACCCGTCGCCCCGGCATAGGAAAAAGGGTGGGACAAATTTAACCCTGAGTGATCCAAAACCAGAAACACCAGCTTCCCGGATCGAAATCAGAATCGATAGCCTCAATGTTAAGGCGGTCTTAGACACTGCCGCAGCCGGGAGTTTTATTAAAAGCCAGCTGCTAACCCCAGAACAGAGAAAGGGAATGAAAAAAAAAAACGTCCGCATCATTCAGATGGCACAAACTGAGTCACAATTAATGATAGAAGGGAGAATCACGCTGCCAGTATCCACAAATGTAGAGACAATAGAAACCGTTTCTTCTGCGCTCCACACTTAGTGGAAGAAATTATTCTGCGACAACCATGGCTGATGAGACAAGGGTGTATAATTGACTGCGGGCAAAAGCGTATATATTTAGGCAAACAAGACAGGGTGGATATAAATTGGGAGGCCCGATAAAAACACCCCAATCACAAGAAATTTGCGACAAGGAGGTGAACCACCAACTACAGACTGACAAACTCCAAGCACTGTTACAGATCCTGAACTCACATGTAACTATATTCGAAAAATCCACCCTGTTAAAACAGACCACGGCCATACAACACGAGATATGGATAACCGACCCTCGCCCCATATACTGCCGCCCAGGTAAACCATGAGCCTGCGAAGGAAAATTGTCTTGGACCAAGTGGCCGAGATGAAGGAGCAAGGGATAGTAGAACCATACAATGCCAGGGTAGTGCTTGTACCCAAGAAAGACGGGGAACTCCGGTTTTGCGTCGACTATCAGGCTCTGAATAATGTCACCGATCCCATAGCTCCCCCACTATCAACATGGCGAATATTCTTCATGACCTAGGGGATGTGTACATATTCTCCACCCTAGACATGCGCAGTGGATACTGGCAAATCCCAGTACACCCAGGGTTCTGGAAGTATACAGCCTTTACCACCCCATAGGGCGAAACTATGCAGTTTCGCGTAATACCCTTAGGGCTGAAGAACGCGCCCGCCACCTTCCAGCGATTAATGTCAGCAGTGGTACTTACAGGCTACAGTGGCCAGTTTTGCTTAGCGTACCTGGATGACATAATAGTGTATTCCTGTACATGGGAAGAACACCAAATACACCTGAGAAAAGTGCTGGAATGCTTTGAGCGCCATGGGCTTACATGCCGAATGGAGAAGTGCCACTTCGGGAAAACACAGGTCGAATACTTAGGGCACGTAATTACCCCAGAGGGAAATCGTCCAAAGGCGGGAAAAGTGCGAGAAATCGAGGAGTCCAAAGTACAAACTAACTGAAGACAACTTAAATTGTTTCTGGGGCTATACAATTGGCTTCGCGTCTTTATAAAAGATGTCGCCCCCCTTATGGACCCCTTCAACGCACTCCTATCCACAACAGTTCGCTGGAAGTGGACCAAACAACATCAAATCACCTTTCAAAAGTTAAAGGTACGATATAGCAAAATAGACATCCTCTATTGGCCGATACCCGAGTTCCCCCTAATCTTGCAAACGGATGCCAGCGGGACTGGAATGGGCGCAGTCTTATATCAAGAGCAATCACAAAACCAGCGACGCATGACAGCATTCGCCAGCAAAATGTTGAACGAGACCGAACGGCGTTACCACAGTAACGAACAAGAATGTTTTGCCGTGATCTGGGCCATTCGCAAATATCGGTACTACCTGGAAGATAGGCCCTTCATTCTCCGAACTGCCAACAAGGACCTTACCTGGCTGAGAACCCGGAGTAGCGAGCTGGCGAAATTAGGGAGGTGGGCGCTGTTCCTAATGGAATTTACATTCACGATAGAGCATTTCCCGGGATCTACTAACCAGCTTCCATGACGCATTATCCCGCCGGCCGCAGACAGCTGCAGAAGAAAGATTAGCCGAGGACTGGGAACATATGCTACCCCCCTCCCCCAAAGCAACCGCAGCCCAATACCACGAAGTTACAAATGATTAAGTTCCGCGAGAACAGAGAACTTCTTCAAGACCAACAGCAGGCCGATTCCGCATTACCGAGACTAATCAAACAAAATCCCGACGGGTACGAAGAAAGAGAGGGCGTCATCTGGGCAAGAACATGCCCACCAACAGGTCAGTGGAAAATCTGGGTTCCTCATGCACTCCGGACCAGCATTTGCGAGCACCACCATGATCGCCCCCACACAGGACACCCGGGGTTTCACGAGACATTAAGGGCCCTGACCAACCGGTACACCTGGCACAGAGTCAGCCGTGACGTCAGGGAACACATCGCCCGATGTCAGATGTGCAGTGAAAACAAGGCTTACCCCATACCAAAGACACGATATATGTCCAGACAACTGGAAACCCCCTGGACCCACATCGCCACAGACATTATGGGCCCCTCTCCCCGGACACCATGAGGGAAAAGGTATCTCCTTGTTGTAACAGACCAATTTTCCCGGTTGACTGAAGCATTCCCTATACCCAATCAGGAAGCGAACACAATCATTCGACAGCTGGAGCGGGAAGTCTTTCCCCGATGGGGATACCCGAAGTGCGTATTAACAGACAATGGATCCCAATTTACAGGCGTGAAATGGGCAAAGGCATGCAAGGCATGGGGGGCAGAAAGCTGGACGACCACGACATACCACACCCAGGCAAACCCTACTGAACGCCGGAACCAAGAACTAAAAATAAACATGCACATTATGCCTGGGGAAAACCACACGCAGTGGGACGTGGCACTCCCGGAAGTCCTATACACATTACGACGCAGGTACAATGCCGCCCTGGGAACGTCCCCCAGCCAACTGATCTTGGGGTACAACCTCCAACGACTCGGAGAATGGCAGTGGGAGAAGGCAGCTACAGAACCGCCCACCCCCGAGGAGATAAGAAGGGCAGCTATCAGGAGGACAGGTGCCGCTAGGAGAAACCAGCAACGATACATCCTAAGTAAATACCCAGAGCAAGAAGGCAGCGGACACCACCTGCCCGAGGGCAGACATGTACTATTACTTTACCAACCCTTAAGCCGAGCCAGTGATAAATAATGTGCGGGATTTGCGCCGAAATGGTAAGGGCCATATGTCATAGTCGGGCGCCAAGGTTATGTGTACTGGGCAGAGGACGAGATGGGGAAAATACCAAAGGTAGCACGGGACCAGATACGCCCTATAACCGAGCCATGTACTCAGGGCGCCAGGAGAAATGCAAGAGACACCCCAGAAGAAATCCGCTGTGTACCATTCACGCGCCGAATAGCGAGCGAGAAGGGCAGCGATGAGGAACCGACAGAGATACCAGACCGAGTGCGGCCACGCCCCACAGTGCAGGCCTCGCCACAACAGTTCTCCACCTGGGTTGCGGGAACGCTTTGTCATGTCAGGCAAAACTGGGAAACAGCGCCGAGCCACACGAACGAGAGGGAGCGTGCTGAGAGAGAGCGAGGAGAAAGGATAATGATAGGCCGGGCACCGGCGAGAAGCGGGAAGAAAAAGGAAGGCAGGAGAAAGTTACTGGTGATGCGGGAAGACAGCTAGCGACGACAAGTGTGGAGGAAGTGGTGGATGATGAGGTGCAGGCGGAGAGAATAGGCAACAACCACGCAAGGGGAAGAAGTGAGGAATGAGGGGGCGAGATCGCCCCCTGCACGCCGGGAGCGATCACAGGACACACTCTGCGAGTCATCACCAACAGGGAGTCGAACCCAAGGGAGGATCCAGGATGAGCGGATGTACTGGGCGACAGCGGCCAGCCCGATGACGAGCCATCAACCCCCACAAACGACACCCGAGCACCTAGCGACGAGGGGCCCCCTCGTGTTGCGCCAGGTGACGAGGATGCGGTGCCAGTGGGAGACGAAAACCACGCAAGGAGGATCCAGCCGTGGCGTAGTTGCAGAGACCGGGAGGGGCACCTTCTCTACAAAGATCGGAGCGCATACCGGCCCCGCACAAGTCCAGGGGCCACGAAGACATTACTAGTAACAGACTCTGTGTGATGCGAGGAAGAATGTCTACCAAGTGTCACCTGCTGAGAGCAAACGGCCGAAGAACCAGTGCGACAGTGTATATTACATGGTGCCGACCATGTGTTAAGATGTTTACTAAGTGTTTACCAACTGTTTATTACCGCCAAGACATGAGTTACCACGCAAAAGACGTAAACATGTGTCCTTTTGCACGCTAAGGCGTGAGATAATAATAAGCTCACCTGGAGTGTTTAATTTCTCAGTGCCATGTGTAAAGTAGGAACCAGGACCCCCAGCTGCATTAAGGGGCCCGTTTTGCCACTGGAGCAGTGGGGGTAACCCAGGCCATGGTGAATTGAGTAGAGTGTTATTGTGTGTCTTGCCTTTGTTAAAACAGGCCCGTGTGCCAACCAGCGATAGTGCTGTAAAAATGTATATTCAAGGTCTGTGTGCCGACCAGCGACAGGATGTAAGAGTGTTTGTGGTTGTTATGTAATGTGAAAATGTAAAAGATTCTTGGTTCCGCCGCACACACCCCTTCCACCCACTCCGCCATAGAAACGATGAGAGCCATTAACCTTCGCAGTATTTACCCAAAAGTAGGTCAAAGCAAAGATAGGTCAGGGAGAGAGTGATGAGGGAGTCAGCTGTCCGCGGGCGACAGGTGAATAAGCAAGCGGCCGCGAAGGGGTGGTTAGAACAGCCGCCCTAGGGCCACAGCACGCGCTCTAGCACGTATGCGCCCACACAGAACCGTAACCGATACAGATATCCTACCACAGTAAATAAATGGCAGATTACTCCTCGTCGCATTTGCTGGTTGAAGATAGGGGGGGGGGGATTTGATGCATGACGCCTCTAGCCAGAGAACCGAGCGACGATTTCACAACCTGCCATAATGTGCGTCAAATGCTCATACCGACGTCATCCGAATATTTCCTTCCAATGACGCACGCCGAAGTTTTGACGTAAATCGGGTCGCCAATGAAGTAGGGAATTCCTCTAGGGGACGGGATATAGTCCAGCAGGGAGGTGGAGAGATCAGGCGATCCCGAGGACTCAAGAGACGCGGGGTCAGTGCCAGGGGCGCGACCCAGTTGGACGGGCGGGATGTAAGCACCGGACAGACATCGCGGGACGGGCGCCGAGAGACACCCCAACACGACTTCCCGGGACGCGAAGCCGAGACGAAACCAGCACACAGTGGCAGCTCAGTTAAGTAACCGCGCCTCCAAATCCAACCACTTCTCCCCGACGTTTATGAACTAAAACTCGGACCTGTACGCCTCCTATGAGTAAGGGAAGGGGGATGTGAAGTGGAACCCAAGAGTGCAGTGTACCATACCAATATAATGAGTGATGTAATGATGCAATAAAATAACTGTTTAGCTAACCGACTCAACAGTAGAAGTGTTTATTAGCCGCCTGATTTCACCCCTAAGTATGTGTTCAGTTCGCTTATGCAATAACGTTGACCATGCGATCTAGCGCTCCATCATCCTGTAGATCACATACATTGTGGTCAACTTGTGGTCAACAAGTGACGTGTAAACTTGTCGGAAAACATATCATCGGCATTTGGTATGTACTGTATACATTTATTGGGCCAACATTGTACAACCAAAATTAATGCGTTAATAGAAAATAAAGATTTTAAAAAGGGGGGGGAAAAAACATTTTAATTTTCACAACATACAAAGAATTACAAAATGTAAATTTTCATTAAAGTGTCTTTTGTTCCTCATGTGTTTAGACAATGTTGTTAACATAACAGTTGTCGACAGTTATTTTTGTTACGCTGGGACCACATTGCATTGCAGACATAATGCCACCATAGGATGCTATTTTTTCCTAAATATACCCAAATATAATGACTTTCATTTGCTAAATGGTTAAAAATTTTTAGCACAGAAATCCCTTAAAAATATACTGGCTGTCTTTGGTTCTGTATTCGTCGTTATTTGGAATATATATATATATATATATGCAAATTTGCATTAATATGTAATGATAAACGCATGGCTACTTATTATGTATACATGTGTATATATAAATCAATAATTACATCAATAAAAAACACATAAAAAATTTACGTTTAAAAAAAATCTGAAATTTTCTTTTGGTGCAAGCCTTGCAGACAGGTATTGTAGGTGGCTTTGTCAAGCATGTTCAAAGAAGGAAATACTTCATCGCCAACGTCTGATTTCGCTAAGAAATGGCGCATGTTGTTGATGTATTGTTTAGCCACTTTAGGTGTAATTGTCGGCACATCATCTTCGTCATCACCTTCACCATCAATGTCCTGAGATGGAGCCAAAATTTCGTCATCAGTTAGAATCCCCGCTACCGCTAGGCCATCGTCAAAATGGACGAAATATTCAAACGTTATAGAATTTTCTTCATTTTGAGGAAGACGATTCCAATTC
>NQII01007152.1:22817-65980 GCA_002778355.1 Clitarchus hookeri | reverse complement strand
ATATATATATATATATATATATATATATATATATATATATATTCTCGTTATTGGTAGGTTTTAAATTCAGATTCAGAGTATTAAAATTTTACTTAAATACATAAAAAATATAACACAATTTATCGAACTCGAATATAATGATATGTATCTATTTCTTCATTAACAATAAGAAGTAAAAGTAGTTTAGTGGATAACACATCGAGTTAATAATTCAAAGGGCACGTGCTCGAATCAGATATCTACAAATGCAATTTTCAGGTCGTAATATAAAGTGGGACGTGATACAACTAGTATGATTAACAAATTTTATTAAATTTTTTGTTAATGCATATTTGAAACACTGGTATCCAACATTGGCATAATGTTCATTGCTGTTTGAAATTATGTATGCAGTTACACATCGTAGCAAAACATTGTCAATTGTGGGTAAATACCTGTGTGAACGCCTTTCTGAACTTAACATTTTGCAAACAACCATAACATTATTTTGGGCCAACGCTGTATTTAACTTGGCATCCAACATAAAAGTCATGTTGGACAAACGTCAACCCAAATGAACTTTTCGGTGTTGGACCAACATAATATGCCCACATTGGCCCAATGGTAGTTCCAAACGTTGCGCCAATGCTGGCGCAACCCAGTTTTGTTACTGGCGGACAAAATTAAGATTATCAGTTGGCATCGTTTATGTAACACAATAATTCCCTAATTATATCCAAGCGTGGAAAGTGGTAAAAAAAAAATGTCGGTGTTTGTTTGGAAATACGTTCTATATTGGTTGGCAACCACCTGAAATAATGTTTGGACAATGCAGATAATAAAATGTTGGTGTTTCGTTGGAAACGTGTTATATATTTTTTTTTTTTTTGCGTTCAACTTAAAACATAACGTTAGGATAATGTAGGCTGAAGTGTCATTTTGATGTCAGGCCAAAGCAATTTTTTAACTTTGGTCCAACCTTAGAACAAATGTTGGGCTTATATTGGCCCAAACAAAATTCGCTATTGGAGTAGGTCCGGCACTTGTTTTCAAAATGGTGGCTATATACAATTTTTTTAGCTCAGTATATTTTATTAACGGAACAAATTCCAAACTAACTTTGTATGCTGACAGTACCTGTTACAACCATCAAATTTGTTTATGCAGAGCCTCATTTCTCTGCCATTTTTTTAAGATAACCCCACCAATAAAAAACTAAGTTTTTGTCTCATATCCCGGGAAATAATAAACCCTTTTTTTTTTACCAAATTTGGCGAAGATGTACTGCAGTAGGCCATATTAATATATTTTTTAAGTATGAGATACTCATTTCCAGAATGGCGGTTCTAAAATAATTTTAGTTTTGTGTGCTAGCTACCAAAATATGTAATATTTTTTTACTTAACCTTGTGTATAGGCAGTGTACAATCATCGAATATGATACTACACAACTGCTTGTCCTCCATTTTTGAAGATTGACACATGAAAATTATGAAGATTTTATGCCATATCCCTAGGACCAATCAACCGACTCCCCTCAAATGTTACACCGGAACATTTAAACTAATTTGAACCAAATTGTGCACACCATAAATGATATAGAAAGTCATGTAAACTTTAATGATTTAAAGACATCAGGCAACGATGTTCATAATGGTGGCTCCATAAATAATTTTGGCAAGTTTGCCACATATATTTAACAATTTAACCAAATTCAACCAAAATTTTGTTTGTAGAAAGTATACAAATATTAGAAGCATCGTATATATAGCACCGCTTTTTTTTTTTTNTTCAACCAAAATTTTGTTTGTAGAAAGTATACAAATATTAGAAGCATCGTATATATAGCACCGCTTTTTTTTTTTTTGGAAATTTTATACCATAGCACCCAAAAAGAAAACAAATTTTTTTTACCATATCTCAGGGACCAANTTTTTTTTTTTTGGAAATTTTATACCATAGCACCCAAAAAGAAAACAAATTTTTTTTACCATATCTCAGGGACCAAACAACCGATTTCCACCGAATTCTTCACGCAAGTATCGCTGCGGTAGGCCATGTGAACCTACATGTTTTAAGTGACTCAGTGACTTATTTTCATGACGGTGCTGTTAATAAATTAGGTCAGTAAACACTATCATTCGAAACATTAGACTTATTAAATCCAAAGTTGATGTTCTGAATCCGTCCTCCGTAATGCAGGGGATTGCATGCTACCTTATTGTACGAAATTTCCTGGGTTCATATCCTGGGTAAGGCACATGTGCATTTGTAATTGTCTTACTACTGTCGCATAAGTTTATAATTTTATTCATAAAGTTATTGCTTTCAAATAGAAGTGAAGTCCTAGCTACCAACTCAGCTTTTAAGAACCTCTTTAAAAATTAATTGCATCAACGTTGAGGAAAGTAGGCTCATTAGTTTTATCATTGGTTTCTTGTTTCTTTCCGTGATAGCACCACTTCTAGTTTCATCCGCATTACCCAAAAAATTATTCCCCAAGCACTCCACTTGGTATCCTCACACCTATCGAGTGAACGGTATACACGAACAACGCTGTTTATTCTTAATTTGTACACCTTCGGAGCACGCACTCGTACTTCCACTTGCATAAACAGAACCACCATGACTGAGGTACGAAAAAAGCCAAGCAACCAGCAGACTTGATAAATGATAAGTCCGTACTTCAAGTATTAGTTAAATGCTTCATGTGATGCAGAATATTTCAAGCATATTATGGAAAATTACATAAATACCAGTTAAAGTAAATACTTAAAATTATTATGCATCTGAAACATAATATTTACTTAGAAAATCACATAGTAAAAGTCTTATACATTAAATGCATATGGCCCATTCTCTCAGAACTTGTGTATAAATGTTTAATTTATTACATTAATGAATACTTTATTTCAGGAGTTACAGACAGACACTTAAAATCACGTTGAACGCGTACTGCTATTTTTTGTGTCATATGCGCGTTACAAAATAAAAACAGTGAGTCAACTAACATGAACGTTGCTTCAGCCAAGTGATGAGTCAGAAACATAATGTGTTACAATCACGNAAAAACAGTGAGTCAACTAACATGAACGTTGCTTCAGCCAAGTGATGAGTCAGAAACATAATGTGTTACAATCACGACAAGTTTTATTCCTATTTGCAAACAACAAAAATAAACAGAAATGTAGGTGACGCAAATTTTTAACTATGAAACTAGTAAGACGTTAAAACATGTAACTACTTGTAGTTCGTTGCCAACATAACTGNGACGCAAATTTTTAACTATGAAACTAGTAAGACGTTAAAACATGTAACTACTTGTAGTTCGTTGCCAACATAACTGTGAGTTTTGTGATGATTGCTTGCGTCAAAATATATGCTGTTACGGGTAGTGATATTTCTCATAGGTTGATTTCAAGATAACTTACTTTATAGTCAACCACCTATACAAATTTGCNGTTACGGGTAGTGATATTTCTCATAGGTTGATTTCAAGATAACTTACTTTATAGTCAACCACCTATACAAATTTGCGATGTATTAGTTATAGCTTCTGAAAAGCTAAACTAAGCCACATGTTCGGTTCATCAATTGCTTTTGGTAATATGTTATTTTCCCAAAATAATTGCGAAACACATTTATTTAAAATAATGTCGCTTGTTTTGGAATGAGAAGAAAATTCCTCCAGATGGTAGACAAAAATGCACGCGTGTATAGTTCTCACCGTATATGTACCATTAGGACCTTATCAATTATCCCGAAAGGCTTGCCGCGCATCGTATTTACGAAGGAACATAGTAAAATGTATGTAAATATTTAAAGTTTTTATTCGTCACGCCCTGGATTCCGGCCAAGCAGAATGTGTTGGAATNTAGTAAAATGTATGTAAATATTTAAAGTTTTTATTCGTCACGCCCTGGATTCCGGCCAAGCAGAATGTGTTGGAATTCATATACGTGATACAGCGGAGTTCAGGAATACACAATTCATATGTAACAAGTATTTGTTAATTTTTTTTCGAGCGCATGTGACAAACGTGCGTGGCGCCGAGTCACAGCTCACGTGATTGGGGCCAACTTCCGTTATTTCGCCTTGGTCACTTCCCCCTGCATATTGTAGTTCTGGCTGCCCCCTCCGTTGCGGACGCTTCATCCTGTAATGTACCAAAGCTCAGAATAGTTCGAGTCGTCGCTCTGTCCACAACAACTAGACGTTCACACAGGTAACATTTTATGTAGCGAAACTAACTTTATTATTATAAAATATATCACACATTTGACTAAAATTTTTACTTCTAAAAATGTTTCACCGAAAGCTATATTTGGTCATAATAGATTGAGTTTATACAGCACTGTGAACAATATGTGCGTTTGTATACAAACTGCAAGAAAAGCAATTTCAAATTAATATTTATATTGCCTGCGCTCAACCAATAAATATTATTATTTAATAAGTTGGTGAGGCAGTTTACATAAACAACTTAAGCAAGAAGTTNCCTGCGCTCAACCAATAAATATTATTATTTAATAAGTTGGTGAGGCAGTTTACATAAACAACTTAAGCAAGAAGTTTAAATATTTTAGTGTTTAATTTCAGCACTCTATAGGCCTGCAGTACTGTTTGATGATGTTTTAATTGAAGCCTACTTTCCAACGGAAAGAAAGGCATATGATATCACTTTCCTANGTTTGATGATGTTTTAATTGAAGCCTACTTTCCAACGGAAAGAAAGGCATATGATATCACTTTCCTATATGTGTGTGTATCTGTTTGTGATTATGCGCGTGTGTATGTCGTCCTAAAAAGTTCTGAACACGTGCACCGAATTTCACCAAAACCGATACTATATATATAGTACTTAGTAAGGGCATCTGACTTTGAAAGTTTTTGACAACGCTGGGCACTTACTTTCAAAATGATGCCGTTTTAAATGTTAGGGTGATATATCATCTCGGGAACCATTCAAGCGATTCAAACCAAATTTTGTCTACAGGCAGTGCATGATGTAAGCACTGTGTTTAAAAAACATATGGTTTTTAATCAGCCAATTTAATAAGATAGCACAACATGAAGAAAAAAAGGCCTTTAAGTGATATCATGAAAACTACTCCACAAATTCTAGCAAAATTTGTCACTTAAGTAAAACTATGGTAAGCCATGTAACCGTATACGATTCAAATTGATTACACACTTATTTCCAAAATGGTTGTTATACAAAAACTTCGACCAAATGTTGTATGCTGAAAGTGTCTGTGTAAGTCATCATGTATGTTAACACATAGCCACTTTTGTTCGCCATTTTTAACATACCATCACAAACATAAATAAAGTTTTTATGTCATATCCCGAGAAAAAAAAAATACCATTACTAAAAAATTTGGCGGTCAAGTAGTACTGCAGCAGGTTATGTAAACTGGTATTTTTGAGTGGGTCAGACACTCATTTTCAAAATGTTAAATCGTAAAATATTGTAATCAATTCCCACTTAACTTTGTATGTTGGCATTATATATTACAACTATCAAATGTGTCTATATGTAGCCTCTATTGCCAGTCACTTTATAAAATAGTGCCAAATGAACAAATAAAGATTTACGTCATATATCGAGAAAACAATTGACCGATTCCTAATAAATTACTCATAAAATTAATGCTGCGGCCAGTGATGTAAACTGGCATGTTTAAGAAAGTCAGTTACTTATTTTTAAAATGACGTCTATATAGCCATTTTAGCTTCGAATGATAGATCGTCAAATCCATGTATTTAATTCCAACTTAACTTTGTATGCTCGCAATATATACTGCAACCAACATGTGTTCACCAAAATTATTTGTCCTCCATTTTGTAAGATAGTATCACATGGCAAAATACATTTTTATGTCATTTGGAGAAAACAAACACATTTCCGCCAAATTTGGCAAACAAGTAGCAGTACGGCAGGGAATATAAATTGATATGTTTTGAGTGTGTCGAACATTTATTTTTAAAATGGTGGCAATACAAACATTTATCCTAAGAATTTTATATATACGAAACCATGAAACACATTTAAACTTAACAATGTATAATGACAGTATCTATTATAACCATCAAATTTGTCTATACAGTTTCTCATTTCTCCGTCATTTTGTACAATTGAGGTACATGAAAAAATAATTTTTTTATTTAATATCTTGGGGAAACAATTAAACGGTTCCCACCAAATTTGGCGAAGAAGTTGTACTGCGGTAGGTCATATTTTGTAGGTTTAAGTGTGTCAGACAATTGTTTTCAGAATGGCGGCTATAATAACAATTCTGCTTAGAGTGCTATATCTACAAAATTATTGAACCGAATTTATTTTTATTTGATATATATATCAATCATCGAATGTGTTAATACATTACCTTATTGTTTTAAATTTATGAAGGTTGTTACACGAAAAATATCAGGTTTTATGCCATATCTCGAGGACCAATCGACCGATTCCCACCAAATTTTACAAGAAAGTGGTCTTACAGTAGGGCATGTAAAAAAAATCTGTTTTAAGAGCGGCAGTCTTCTGTAAATGTCATTAATAAAAACAATTTTCGTGAGTATGGTATTTCTTTTAAACAAATAAACAAAAAATAACCAAATTTTGTACAATAGTTGTATTCATTAGAGTCATCAATTAGGCAAATAGAGATCCTCTTTTGCAGCCGTTTTGCAAAATAGTGCCAGGTAAAAATTTTATATTTTGTCATATTTCTGGAACAATTTAGTCAATTTCCTCCAATTTTGCACACCATTATTGCTACAGAATACCATGTAAACTTAAATGATTTAATTTAAATCAGGCACTGTTTTACAAAACGGCGACCATATCAATATTTTGATAGGTTTGACAAATCTATTAAATAATATAACTAAATCCAGCAATATTTTTACGCAGAGACTATATATTATAAGCAACGTGTACATTACTGTTTTTTCGCCATTTTGTAAGATAGCACCAAATGATAAAATAATCTTTTTAAGACAATTTATCGATTTCCACCAAATTTTTCACACAAGAGGTGCTATGGTAGGCCATGTAAAATTATCTGTTTATTTGAGTCAGGCACTTATTTTCAAAACGATGGGCCTGTAAATACTTCTGAATAGTAAACATCATTTAAAACATTAGACTGATTACATCCGAAGTTTATTCTCCTAATCCGACGTCCATAATTCATTTGATTTCACGCTAGATTATTGTACGAGGCTTTCGGGGTTCGAGTCCCGGGTAAGGCACATGTGTACTTGTTCTTTTCTCAGTACTGTCGCATGTTTCGGGTTTCATCTCTAATTATATTGCTACCAACGAGACGACAATGCATACATAGCACTAAGCTGTTAAGAACTCCATTAAAAATTATTTGTACCTATGTAGAGGAAAGCATGCTCATTTTTCATATCATTATATTTTTGTTGAAGTTTTTCATTTACATTTATGCATCAACTTTATGTTTACGCTTTGTTACTATAACAACGCAGTTTGAACGCTTTAAATCTACACACACAGAAAACCTGGTAAGCACTACGTATGCAGAAAAGTAATTATATCTCCTTGATATGAATTTCCAGTTAAGTACAGACAATGACACCATCAAATCTGTATTGTGCCTTACAGTCCCCTCGCAGAAAACTAAACTGAAAGTGAACATATTTGAAATTAATTAAGTAATGTTTATGGAAACGAGTTCATTAACTAGAAGAATATATGCTGCGAATTTGTGGCGTTTAAAATAATTGATAAACATTTTGTTGCTAAAGAATTCTAAAGTTGCGCACTATTAAAGAGTTAGAAATTTTACCTGATACATGCAAACGGCGATAATCATACATTTTATGTATTCTAGAGAAGGGTACATTTTTTAATGCATACATTTTTAACGGCGAAACTTATTTTCGTTTTTACGGAATTTCTACGAAGAGTGTTAAATTATTCATTGCAATGCATTTAGGTTAGTTACAAACGAAAATAATTAAAAGGCATTTTGTGTTGTAGTGTTTATAAGTAACTAGCTAATATTTAATACAAATAATTAGTATAACTAGCTCTAGAATTTTTTTTCTGTTGAAGAAATTTTTCGCAGTGAAATAATGTTGTTATTCTCTTCTTGGATTAAATATTTAGCAATTTTATAACTATTATATCAAACTAATAAAAAGAAGATACTTCTCACTCTTCATTTACTATAAATTTTAAATCATAAAATACGTATTGTTTACACATACGAATTTCTAGTTTTTTAAATTTATTAATTTATTTGTTCAGAACAATTCAAATTACATACTGAATAAGTGATATAAAGAATATATCGGCGGTTATTTACCGTGAAAACCTTAAATTAAGGTATAGAATTGATGTTGCTTAATGGACATTACATCAAACTGCGAGAGAAATATATGAAAATTCGTGAGCATTCCCCACCGGCATAAGTAGATCTTAGAATTTTAACTTCACATATCCTGTTCGAAAGATTTTTAGAGTGTATGTAAGTAGTAACAAATTTTTTATTTTTTATTTTTCTATCCATTGTAGGTAATATTCACGTCCTTGTAGGGTCCGCGGATAGCACAGCGGCTAGAGGTTCCGCCTCCTACCAAGGCGAACCTGGTTCGATTCTCGGTTTGGTAGCTCCCAGATTCTCGCACGTGGGAATCGTGTAGGACGATGCCGCTCTGGTCGGCGTGTTTTCTCATGGATCCCGAGTTTTCCCGCCCTTGCATTCCGACGCTGTTCCATGCTCACCTCGCTTCACTCTTATCGACTCTCAAGACTCCGATGTTCAGAGCCGATTAAATCTTCACCCCTTACATAAAATGGAATTTTGACTTTTTTACCAGGTATGTTTTTCGTTGCAGATAACCAAAAATCTCATGCAAATGTTCCTTAATATTAACGTAGAGAAAATTACCTTATGTTTTTTTTCCTGAAGCGCTTCTGGTAGATTTTATGTAGCGGACAGCCTACTACTCATAATAAATGCACTGAAATTTAACTGAAACTCGCACACTGAGTGGATTAATGTATGGGCTTTAACTTAAGGGTTATTTGACTTCAGTTCAACGCTGCTTAGAGGGGCCATAATAGGCTTAAAAGCTTATTCGGCCTTCAGCATTACATCATAGCGCTGAATCAATTATTGTTCACACAAGGAGACAAGTTTTGATCTTTTAGAGTCAGGGTAACATTCACTTCATGCTACTGTTAAAACGTGTGTTCTTGAAGTATGAAAGAATGGACACTCCTACATTTACACCAATACAGTTTCTAATAAGTGGAACTTTGCTAGCATAATATATGTACAAATTTAATGAATACGCATAACAATGTCTATATAGGACTGAAGGGACCTTCTCTTCAACATTGGTTTGTACTCCTCGGAATTCTCCGCCGCACATGCTATCAGTGTCGTCGTATACCTGGCGTCTCATTTTTTTAATGTCGAGCCCAATTTTTTATTAGGCTCTCCATTAAAGTGTGACCTAAAACAGAACCTGTTACGTCGTAAACGGACAAGAAACAAAGAAAATCGTCCCTTAGATTCATTGTCTCTTCATCAATGTATTTACACACAGAGAAACTTGTTATACTTGTCTCATGTCAGTCGTTTAACTAGCTATGGTTAAAAAGAGCTTGGTTCCTCTATTTCTGGTAATGATTTTGGATTGTATCAAATCCCCAAAAACTTGTTACTAGTTAATTTGGATGATACAACTTGTAAACATCTTTTACCCCACTAACTTCTATCTGCTCATTCAGTTCCATATAGCAGCTGTTAGTTCTGTATGTAAGAAAATAAGAATTACCATAATAGTTTATTAGTTAATTAATAAATTTTATTCGCCCAGCGTCATATTTACATATAAATTTATATTTCTTATTTGCCACATTACAGAACAATTTGTGTGATTGGTAAAAGTTTTTTTTCTGTTTACAATGATATCTTTTTTTATCATCAAGCTAATTTATTACAGTCAGCTTTATTTACTAATAAGATATTCAATATTGTTAGCTCTCATAACGGCATTGACGTATCTGCCATTCTTATACTGTTTAAACACCTCACTCTCCTTTTTCCAGTTAGTGAAATGTTTCTTTCACTAAAGCCCTCAATATTTGATTATTACCTTTGCCTACAGTACTGCTATTAACAAACAAATCCAAATATTTACAGAAGGATCCTCCCTTCATTGCCGAATATGATAAACATTTAAACTTATATATAGCCACCTGAGCTGAAAAAAACTGGAGTGGGTTTGATCTGAAGTGCCAAGCTTGGAAAGGTTTTAATATTGCTAGTAATCAATTTATTGTTTGAAAGAGCAACATTTTCTGCATTGTTAAGCGATTTGACTTAACTGCAGATTCCAGATAAATTCGATGAAATATCGAGTTATCTCACTTGAATTATGAAAACCACCATCATAATTTGCAAAGTGAGATTTCCCTTTCTGTCTAAACAGATATTGCGTCAGTGTCTCTCGCGGTTTCAACTCTAAAAACTTAATTTAAAAAAACGGTGCTGCCATATAGGAAGTGGTGTCATAACAACCTTGTCAACTTTGTTTCTGTGACTTTGTAGAACGCTTCGAAAATTATCTGCTGAAAAATATTAATAATTGTGGTATTCAGTTCACTATAAATGGAAAGCTCTTTGCGTATGCATTGCGCACTGAAAAAATTTTTCTTCCGCGTTTCGATTCTGACTGTTCACTACTTTCTATGTTTTTGTCTTTGCGTAAATTGTTCTTTCACCATTTTTCTGGGAACGGGAAGGGGGCACGACCCCATCGGCTTCCTCCTTAAATACGCCCCTGCCTGACACTGGCGGTATATAAAATGTGATAACTGTATTTACGTTTTGATTTAAACATTCGATATTCTTTACTTGAAGGAATTTTCTAATGAGAACAATAATTATAAATAGTACTGGTATATTACGGTACATAATTATTAATTTATTGAATATGTATACAAGAATGCGAATTAACAGATAATCATAAGTTTTGCATTGATATTTGTATACAATATTACCATTTAAATTTCTTAAGTGCCGGAAACGCATTTGAATTAAACAGTAATGTCATACAAAAAGAGCCTCGTCAGTTGACAATTATGTGCATCCATTAAAAACATGGTGTTGCTTTACATTTATATGTAAAATATTGCAGAATTAGAGGTGAAATTTAATTGTTCTGAAGTTGTGCGAGAATGTATTCAAGACATCCATCAGTGCACGAACTGCAACTATTATACTTATTTGGGATTAAATAATTTTGAAACAATTTTTTGGGAAAAAACGCTGAAGTGTCCGTAAAAGTACGCAATGTACCGGTTAAAATTATCCAGATATTTTCGTGAAATTAAGGACTCTTCGGTATTTTGAATAACGTTCTTGTCATAAATTACACATAAATCTCAGTGAATTCACGAAACGTCTCCATAAACTTTCATGTTTTTTTATACTGCTCTTTATAAAAAGGAGGAACAAAAAAGTTTTATTTTTGTTATGTAGGTGTTTTACTGTAAATAAAAATGGCTGTAAAACAGTTTAAGAAATTTTGTCTGGTAGCAGGATTTGAACTCGGAAAAAAAAACTGACGGAACAACTTTTCCACTCACATACCACACTTTAACAAGAAAAAGTATTGTAAATAAGGGATGTATGCAGAAAGATATGTGTACGCCTCTGTCATGTTAACGAGTGCTTGCGAATTTATTTTATTTCAGCTTTACTAAGAAGGATAATAAAATGAGTTTTATTCCATAATGTATTTTACTGTGTATAACAGAGAAATAAGTTTAAATATTTTGTCCTGTAGTGGGATTGCAACACGAATCGACAAATTAACACTCAATAACTGGAACCACCCACATAGCACAGGATATACACTGGATATCCCAATTACATCTACAATATATTAAAATCTTCTAAGTTCTGAAGTGAATATCTTCAGGATATCCGTTTAATATCTAGTAGTATATATCAAATCGTACCTCTTCTTCGATATCCAATATATGTTACAAAACCTCCAATGGCTATTGCTTATTTTACGTGACTAAATCTAAATATGTGTATAAGATATTCACAATATTTATGTCTTTGTGTGAATATTGGGTGGACATTTGGATATCTTTTGGCAGTCTTTTGGATGTAACTTTGCTAGTCCTGAATATCCAGTACGTCCGTGGGGACATCCATGAGATATTCTTTGGATATCTGTGTGCTACCTACTACACCTTTACCCGAAGTACTGTATTTCGTAAATAGGGATTTTACACGAAAGTGACGAACGCACCTCTCTTAGTTTCAAGTCGTGTTAGAGCGCTAGCTATTTTCTTTTATTTGCGGTTGATGAAATGAGGGAACGAATAAATAATTTTTATTTTCGTTGTGTGCGTATTTTACTGTGGATAAGGAAGGTTTTGTCCTGTAGCGGAATTTGAAAAAGAATTAAATAATTGGCAATCTATGAGTGGTTTGCCATTCACCTACTACTATTTCACACGAAGTTTATTCTGAAGATGGGATTTTATACGCTTCAGGTATCATCAGCATTGTTCGTGTCTCAAAGTCCAAGCCTATAAGAATACGAAGAGCTTCCGTATTTTATATTTACGGAGCTCATTTCCGTTATTTGTCATTACGGAGTGCCTTTCCGTAAAATAACTCTACATTTCCGTAAAATTTCCCGTTAACCTAAAGAATTTTTTAGGAGTGTATGAAAATTTACGTGGGACAAGAAAATTACAACATTTAAGAACATTTTATTGGAAATGTGCTAATGTGTCTGAGACTATAAAAGAGAATTTCGCATGCAATATTATGATAAAAATATAAATTACTACATGAAACCACTCTTCAATATACTGAATATATTGTAAGCTATATGGTGGAATTAGTTAAACACATTCGCAGGATTTTAAAAATGAATTTTCCGACAAAATGCATGCACTGTTATAAAGGCGTGTGTCAATATTTTTATGTATAATAACCAAATTTGGTAGGTATAGCGTTCACTACACAACTTAATATGTAACTTGCCAGGTAGTACATTTCCCCTAGTACCAGGGCGGTGCCTGGGTCCTTCAGGGTCCGCAACGCCTGTATATAGGAAACTTATGCTGCTTGCCCAGGACCTCCTGCCAATGGGCAGTCCCAGCTATTTCGGACCACTCTGGCCCCGCACAAAATCCAGAATTGGCAATTCCCTCATTTGGGATATTTATTATTTACTCTATGCTTGTTTCCATTTATAAGTAGGTTATTATTTTTCAGGTTATTATTTCCAATGACTAACAAATAAAACAAAGAGTATAAGTAAAATACATATTCGATAATCATACATTGGTATATTAACCTTGTTTTAAGGTGACTGGGTGGAAGTGGAAACAGGAGTAGCTACCAAAAAAAAAGTATGCATTTTTATAAAACCAAAAATTAAAAGCATCTCATTTATTGAAGTGAAGCTATTAAAATTATTTTATAAATAACAAAAATGCGAACAAGCGAAAATAAAAACGCAATTTTCGACATCAAAATTACTTACAGCAAACATGACAATAAAAATATTTAATTTTACCAATTGCTAATGGGCGTCATTGAAGCAAGGTACGCCGTGAAATGGTTTTTCGGGACATTCTGCTCAGTATGTAACCTCTTATTTTTATTGCTTTTGGTTATTAGTGCGTCTATTTTCTTCCGTATTTGCATCCTTTTCCGAACATCCCTATTATTTCCTCCCATTTTTGTAATGTGTGTCGAGGTCGTCTTGACGATTTTGACTTTTCTATTACTGGTTCAATCTGCAAAAGGTAATGTTTTACAATTTTTTCTTAATTCTGTAAAAGTGATGATACTATTCGTCATAAGCTTGTAAACGATAAGGCTATTCAACAAACTTGTGCTAAATATCACCTCCATGGCAATTTATTTGTAACAAAACCAATTCTTCCTGAGTAATTAGTTGTAATTGCTCTCTTCGTCTGATGCGAAAATATGAGTCCTCCCTTTATTGTAGACAAAAACGGCAATTGGCTTGATTACGATTTCTCGTTTGGTTTGAACTTGGGCAATTTGATCACTATGTTTTGTGGATAGCATGAGGACATTTCTCTTGTCCTTCCCGTTAGAACAAGAATACCATCCTGGTTCCCCTTTGCTAACAACTCTCCTTTTTTTAGTTTAGCTTTGGTGACCGCTGCGGGTAAAGTATTCCTTTTATGATGTACTGTACCTATTAAGTGTGCATCCTTGCATCCTTTGCATGAATGATTTAAGCCAATTCATCACTAGTATAATCATTGTCTATGACGATAAATAAACCATCACAGAGCAAGTTTTCTGATAAATTCAGAATAACATTTCTCCTTCATATAGGGAAACCCGTGGCACAACGGGGTACCGGGTACAGAATGAAGTTCGAAGTTTTTCAGTGTCAAGGAGGTGCTGCCAGCGAGCGGCAATAAGTAGAACTAGACCAACCTGTTGCTGCCCACCTACGGCAGCCATGTTAGTCTAGTTCTCTCGAGAGATTGTGCATGAAGTTTTCGTAGTGTGATTTTTTGCTCCTCTATTGTAACTTCTGAGGATTTGTAACCAAGGTAATCTATGCATACTTGTTTACATTACAACTATATTTAGTACATGCTTGCATTACGTTTAATTGTCTTTAGTTTCGTGTCGTTAAACGTTTGTTTACGTTTCTTTCTCGAGTGACCTCACCTCCTTAACCTAAATCGTGTCCTTGGGGCGGAACAGGTGGGGCGGAATGGGGAAGTACCCCATTTGCCCCGCAATGTTTTTAACTAAGAGATCGTTTTTAGTACGCCCCTAATTTTTTTATTTCTTTAAATTTCAGATGGGTACAGACTATAAGAAAAAAACAAATATGCAATCATGGACTACTGAGGCAATGAACAATGCTGTCGAGGCGGTTATTTCCGGCCAATCTGGGTAGTTGAAGGCTTAGAACCAATATGATGTTCCCCAGTCTACTCCGGAAAGATATGCTAAAAAAAGAAAGGAAAACCCTGACTACAAGATTGATAAAATGGCTGGAAAATTTAAACACGTATTTACGGTAGAGCAGGAACTTGAGCTCGTTAACTACTTAAAAACTATGGAGGCTAGGTTATTCGGTCTAACAATGAAAGACTTGCGTAGCTTAGCTTATCAGTTGGCTGTAAGAAATAGCATTGGTCATAGATTTCAAAATGGAATCGCAGGCCATGATTGGGTCAATGGATACCTTAAGAGACATCCTACTTTAACTGTTCGTAAACCCGAAGCAACATCTGGTGCAAGAGCCATGAGCTTTAATAAAGTTGCTGTAGATAGTTTTTTTTTGGTTGCTTACGAATTTACTCCACAAGCACATACTAACAGCTTCTCAAATATTTAATTGCTATGAAACAGGAGTTTAAGTGAACCCTAAAATCCAATCAAAGATCATAAACTTGCAAGGGGAAACGTCAAGTCGGATCGTTAACATCCGCAGAAAGGGGCGAAACTGTAACCTGCCTTATTTGTATGTCGGCAAGCGGAGCTTACATGCCCCGATGCCCATTTTGCCTCGAAAGAAGAAGCAGAAAGAATTTGAGTTAGGATTGGCACCAGGAGGTTGGGCTGAGGTGCACAGCACTGGATGGATGACTGCTGAGTCATTTTTTGTATGGTTTCGAAAATTTGTGGAATTTTCTAAGGCATCAAAAGACTTCCCGTTTCTTCTTATGTTAGATGGCCACTCAACACATACCAAGGACCTTGAGGTTATAGACTACGCGAGGGAGAGTGGCATTTCGTTGCTATGTCTACCACCACATTGTTCTCACAGATTTCAGCCACTTGATGTTTCTTTTATAAAGCCTTTAAGTCTTCATTGCAGCTATGAGCTTCGAAAAAGGCTATGAAGCAACCCAGGGAAAGTCGTAACTCTCTTTCAAATTTCAACGCTTTTTGGATCAGCTTTTATCCAAAGCGCAACAATGAAAACTGCTATTGATGGTTTCCAAGCTACAGGAATATGGCCAACTGACCCATCCTTATTCATCGACGCCGATTTTCTCCCAGCAGACACAACTGACATCAGACTTGGTAGGCCTTCAAGTGGTGATCATATCTGGAGCTGAACAATTGGAATTACCTTCACCTAGCACACCAGTAAAAAATACATTCCTATCAGGTTGGATGATAAAGCTGGCGAGGTTTCAGCCAACTCTAATGATGACACGCCGACTAAGAAGATCCGATTAAATGAGGCTAATAGTGCCACTCCTGGGTGCTCTTGAATGAAATCTGACAACAGGGCCTCTTCATTTCATGTTTCACCTGAAATTCTAATGCCTATCCCAAAAGTTAAAGAAAGTGTTAAAAGGACGAATTGGAAGAGGGGGAAGACTGCTGTATTAACATATTCCCCATACAAAAAAGAGTTAGAAGCCGCTATTAAGGAAAAAGAGGAAAAGAACTTTGCCAAAGAAGAAAGAGCAAGGATACAACTATTGAAAAAAGATAATAAAATTAAGAATGGAAAATCAAAGGAAAGTGCCTGAAGATAAATGGAAGTGAATGAGCTGAAGAGAGAACCCAAAACTAACGAGAGTGATTCTGAGGATTGTTCTGACTGTGAATGTTTATATTGCGATGAATTTTACTCAGAGTCAGTTGAAGGTTGATTCGCTTGTTCCATGTGCAAAAAATGGGCACACGATTCCTGTGCGGCAATAGATAGCGAAGATGATGAGGCTGTCCTAGTGTGTGAATTTTGTGAATAGGCTTAAGAAAAGGATACAATAAATGAAAACTGTAGTTAAACCTTTATAGTCACTTAAAAGTAAATAAATATAGAGAAAACTTTTTATTTCTGCACTTCCACAAGTTTTATATGTTTTTATAATTACTTGTCATTACCACCTCGTTCCGCCCCATGCCCGGGGCAGAGAGGGGCACATGGCATAGTTTTCTTTTTTTTTAAAAACAAAATAATGTTCGTTTGTTTTCTTACAATATAATTGTATTTTTGTGATTGTAATGTGCTCATATAAAAATTTGCAGCTCTCTTAATTAATCCTTCAGTATTTTAAAAACATATTTTCAACTTGGTACCTCGTTCTGCCCCGGGTTCCCCTACCTTCCATTTTAAAATTTACTCCCTATTGAAAATTTAAACCATATACATACTGTTCCACGACGAAACCAACAAACTTCGCCAGCATGTTATATAGGTCATAGCAACCAAAAAAGTAATATAGTGTAACTTCTGGAGATGTTAGTGGGCGTAAGCTTAGTTAAATGAACGAGAGGAAAAAAATGTTAACAAGGGCATCGAGCACTTTTACAAGTATTCATATCCAAAACGATAGTTTGAGCAACCCGAGCAGAGAGAGGTATTTGAAAATCTTAGTTCAACGGTACTAAGTTAAAAAAAAAAATTATATATATATAAAGAATTCCTGTTCTCGGCAGAAAAAATAAGAAAAATCAACTTAGCAATGAGTGTTAATGAAGAAGCTTCGAAACTGTTTTATATCTTACTTAATTTCATGCAACTAACATTACAATGGTTTTTTAAAGATTTTAGCAGTTACCATTTTGACAAATAAAAATAAATAATTCATAAAATCATTAAACGTTGCCATGTCCTAAACATAATTCAAGGTCAACACTTACGATTGGGTCGCCGAAGCAATAGTCAGCCATGGCGGGATCACATGCAAACAACTAAGCGCACCTGACGGATCGAACCCCACTGAGCAACTGCGAGCAACTGAGAGCGTGCCAAAAACAATCTACCCCTTAAGCACTTACATGTATGTGCAAATAATCATCTTGTTGACGTTATCACGTGGTTACGCAAAAATGCGCAACAACGGAACAGAAAAATCTACGCTGCTCACATCTCGTGTGGTCGATACATACCTGGCTTCAGCGCGGTCCACATACACTCTACGGGCCAGTTACCTACTACCCACGCCATTAGATACAACACCCACCGGCCGATCACGCCACCCGTTCTCGTAGCTTCGGCGAGCCAGCCCTGACCCAGTTCACGCTATTGTAGGCCATCGAAACCTCTCGGCGGTTGAAGCAGCAAAACAACAAACGCATTCTAGCAGCACGAATTGTGCCATTATTTTGCAATTAACTTACACAGCACTACAAAAGATGCAACCAGGAGTTGCCGCAATACACATTACTGTCCCACGTAACACAGAACGGAGATTGTTCTTGAAATACAAGTTATAAGCCAATACACAAAAAAAAACGTTAAAAACTTCCGTACGTAAACTGAGATCATGAAAAGAAATATAAAAAAAATAATGACATTTTTTAAACTGAACATTTTACAGTGCAACAATATATATGTAGGGTATGAAACTCAGTCTCAGAGTTATCTGTATATTTGGGCTTTGTTGGGTTCCTTGATAAGGCACCATTGACTTGTCCACACGAACAACTTCATCTAGTGTGACCTCTGTCCTGAATTGTTCTCTCAGTTTTTCCATCAGTGATCTTAGTTTTTGAATCCGGTCGTCTCCATCACAGTACTTATAATAAATAAAAATTAAAATTTCTCAAAATTATCTGGAATCCGTTTTGAGACATTGCATTGGAGCAAACAGGGACCTTATAAATAAGGTCAGTAGTCCAATATTTTGTATAGTCTGGGAAGTTGACTTACCACATGCACTCTAAAAATCCTAAAAATGTTGAGCTTTTGTACGCTATACAGATGATATTGAGTAATGGGGACAAACTGCAGGAGACGATACCTGAGAGTATAAGGAGCATAAAAGGTAAACGTCTGTCCGGAAATGCATGGTATCTCCGCTACAGACCATTTATCCATTCATCATTCAATTATAGTACAATGCAGTGCACGACATGACGTCATAAGGCTACCGTTACATGAGGTGTCCGGGATGTGCTCCAAATACACGACACATTTCATGGGCCCCCACAGGCAGAAATCTAAAGGGTTGAAGTCTGGCGACAGGGCGGGCCATGCGACTGGACCACTTCGCCCGATCCATCGACCGTGGAAGACAATGTTGAGATGCTCCGTACTGTAATGCGTAAATTGGTAGCAGCACCATTATGTAAAATCCACATAACACTTAATACTACTAAATGCACCTCTTCCAGCAGGAGAGACAGGGTCACCCATAGGAAGTGCAGATATGCCTCGCCTGTGAGGTGTCGAGGAAGGATGACTGGTTCCACGAGGCAGTCGCCAATAATCCCCGCCCACACATTGAGGCTGAACTGGTGCTAATGGTTCGCTGCCACCATACTACGAGGATTCTGCGTACCACAACAGATGGGTGTTGTGGAGGCTGACGAGTTTGCCGCTCGTAAAAGTGGCTTCATCTGCGAATAGGTTAGATTACAGAAATCCCAGCATTGTGGCATCCAGTAAAACAAACCGGCGACAAAACCATTCCCGCGGAGGGAAGTCCGTTGGTAATAAGCCCTGCACATATTGCAAGTGATACAAGTAGTAGCAGTTGTCGTGGAGAATGTTCCACGCCGTTTTATGGCTTACCACATGCTTGCTGGTGGGCCACCTGCCTGGTGCTGATACCGGGGTCATCTTCCATAGTGTCGATCACATATTCCTCCAAGGATTATGTATATGTACCTGGCGCACATATACTTCATGGTTAATAATTCCCGTAAACGAGCCTGTCTTACACAAATGGCGAAACACTGTTGGAAACATTTTATGCTCTGGATGCTGTCGACGGGGATACTTTTCCCGTTACAACCGTGCTGCCTTCCGCCCATTGCCATTTGCGTGTCCATATGTAAATAGCATGTTGGCATGTTCCCAATTGGAATACAGGGCCATCGTCCCACAACGCTGCACTAGACTACACACATCCACTGCAGGGTGAATTGGCAACAGCAGTGAAACAGACGCTTCATGTTACCGATATGTGAGTGCGCCACCACCGTGGGGAACACTAGCGAGGAACTCATGCATTTATGGAGGTATGTCTATTAGATTTTTATGTTCCTTATCCTCTCAGGGACCGTCTCCTGCAGTTTGTCCCCATTGTTCAAAATCATCCCTTTTGCCTTTGGGATCCAATAGATAACCTACTTGTTTAAGTAATGGTTTCTTCTACAATTACTTTTGTAATAGTATGCTCGACATAGCGATATGTTTCAGCTACTATCATAAGAGTAGTTTTGTCATTTATAAAAATAAATAAATAATAATCCTCAAGGCTAGCATTGGCCAAATCTTCTTGCATTTTAGAATCAATTATAGGTTTCATTTGGCAGGTAGACATTTGGGACCTACCTTGTGGATTTGTCCAAACTACATCGAATGCCTATAATTGTCTTTTGAGAATTTCAGCCACATTGTCTTCAAGTTTTGGTTCTGGCACGACAATTTTCCTTGGGTCTGGTATGGCACAAATATGTGATCCTCCACTTATACTTTCGCCATTGTTTATATACTGGCAAATTTTTTTGGTGTTTGAGGCTCAACTTCTTTATCTTCAGAAGAAGCACTGTTGCTAGAGGAGGAAGCATAGTCAGGGTCATCGGACAAATAATCTGCGCCTCGTCAAACCTCTTCAGTCTCTGAATCTGTAAAAAGGAAATAACATAATAAGTTAGGAATAAAATTACATGAGATAATCCAACGAATAAAGTAATATGACTTCAGAATGCTTCACCTATAGATAACTACACAGTAGAAAATTGCTCTTGGGCTGGCTGCATATCTCTTTTTGTCCTTGACGAATATATTCTGCTACAATAGCTTCTAGACATGCAATAATCCTTTAGAGTGGAGTTAGGATAACGCGAGAACATGATATAGGAATTTACAGGATGCGCCTTTGTTACTGCGCATATGAGTCACTATTGCCCATTAGCCTTCCTACACAATTTCCCTGGTCCCATAGCAGTCCCCTGTACTGCTCGTCTTTTGAATTGTGCCAGGGCGATACCACAAATCGTTCTAAACATGTCGATATTTATAGTCTTTTAGAGGCACTGTTCATTCAAAAAATGGTCTTAAATAATGTTATATAGAAAAAACAATAACAAACAAGAAAAATCATCTTGACACTAAACAAAAATCTGGACATTTTACTCGGTGGTTTAAAGGAATGTCATGGCATATTACCTGTTAAAACACGGTGTACGTCAAAATGTCTCCGGCAACCCATTAAGCCCAAAATCCCTCAAATTGGGTAGTGTAACTCAATTCTACACCGTCCGACGGTTCTGGAACAAATTTACCACAGATTCCCTATAGTAGCCAACTGAAATACTTCATAGGACAAAATAGGATTCGGTCGCTCGTTGGGTCTGAAAACTTCAAGGCCCCTAAAGCAGGGCACGCACTTGTTTGGATCGAATCGGCTCAGATCAGAAGGGAACTTTCGGCAAAAATAAGGAAGCATGTTTTAATATGGCTGTCGCGCACAACAACGGATCGGTTCGGCCCATCTCGGCCTTTTGCCATAAGCTCTGATCGGAGCTGGCTGGCGTTGCTCTTTAGAGCAAACAAGTCCAAATATAAAATGAGTTTATATGGAAAAAAGTTGATGTTATATTGAAAAATATAAAATACGATGTGTCTGTAAGCGATTGTATATGAATGTACATGTGTATATATGCATACACATAATACATATACAAATATAGATAATACAGAATTTAAAAAAATGATACTACTGTAAATTTTCTATTCAGGCAACTTTTCAGAAGTGCGATTAATATCACAAATACCTATGTGTAGTACCGTATATATAAATCTCTAATGTTATGTAATATACACACAGGTTGGTCATGAACTCCAGGAGCATACACTGTGAGATAATTAGTTACGGAAAATGAGAGGGAAACATATTACAACCGTTGACCTAACATGGTTATTAACAGTTCTGCCTGGCTGGCACATAAAGTGTATTGCAGAGGTTTCTTAGAAAAAATATTATTCAAAAACGTTTTGATATTTTAAAGTATCTACTTACGAAAGTAGTAGGAAAATTACAGTTCTGTGTCAACATGTGTCCTGGTGCAAACCATGGGACACGCCAGTGGCTGTATTTGATGACATCACGAGGCACCTCCTGCTCTGTCATACCATGTCAACATAGGCCATGTTGGATTTCCCCTCCAGCTCTGTTATTCCTGATAAACGGCGGCCATATTGGATGTTCCTACTTCATTCTCTTGCATTCTGTGTTAGGTGTTTTCCTCAGAGTCCTCCCGATCTTCTTTAGTTGCTCATGCTCTGGCATTACTTCCTACTGGATGTCCTTACTTCACACCTTGCATTCTATGTGGAGGGTTTTCTCCATGCTATCCTTTCCAGGTCCCCAGGGTATTCTCCATGCAATCCCTCAAATGTGTGGAGGGTTTCCCATGTGCTATAACACCCAGGTACCCACCATGATGCCAGGCTTCACAAACTAATAAGCCTAGTTGGTTGTAATTTCCGCACTGGATAAGATATAGTCACTAAATTCATAACAGAGTAATCGCCCCTGACAATGAACAGGGCCATAGGGACTAAGCCAACTTATATGCATAGTTGACTACCATTTCCCATCAACCAAAGCTATAGGCATCAAATTCATATCATAATCATTATGTCTGATGAATACAGGGTGGTAGGTTCAAGTAAACTTTAAGGCATCTTATAAGCATTGTCGAACGACTTTTCCCATCCACCAAAGCTGTAGTCGGCAAATTCATAACATATATATCGCCGCCGAAAACGAACATGATGGTAGATGTCAAGTACACCCTAAGCCCTCGTATAATTATAGATAACTATAACTTCCCACCCATCAGGGTTACAGTCACCAAATTCATAACATAGACATAACTTCCGATGACGAAAAGAACTGTAAGGTCAAGTACACTTTAGGCCTTCAAATAAGCTTAGTTGGCTACCATTTCCCTCCCACTAAAGCTATTGTAACCAAATTCATATCATAGGCATCGCCTCCGATGACAAACAGGGTGGTAGCGACAAGTACACTTTACGCCCTCTTATAAGTATAGCTGGCCAATGTTTTCCTACCTCCAAAGATACGACCTGTAAATTCATATCACAGTCATCACTTCCGACTGCAATCAAGGAGATGAGGGCAAGTAGGCTTTAAGCCATGTTACAAGCATATTAGGTAAGAATTTCCAAACCTTTGAAGTTCGGAAACATGTAACAACCATCCACGCATGTAATGATAATAAAGGTACACGTACAGACACGTCGCTATGTTACCATCGCATATATGAGTGTACAGTCTGAAATAGCACATACATATGCATCGAACTGCATGCACATGTCTAGCAAATATGTACATAATGATTTCCCTCTTCCCCTCTTCAGAGAGAGTTTTACAACATAGCTTCGTATTCGACCGGTTGGATGATGATATAAATTATTGCAACAATAGAAAACTGACCGTTTGTTAAACAGAACTGCATTTCATCGATACTGCATGAAGGCAGCACTGCGGGGTCGGCAATGAGGGATCTGCAGTGAGCGGTAAGCAGTGAGGGGTCAGTGGTGAGGGGTCAGCAGTGTGGTACCGGCAGGGAGTGTTCATCACTGAGGGGTCGGCAGTAAGGTGCCAGCAGTGAGGGTCAGCATGCTAGGGTCGGGGAAACGAAGTGTAAAATTTATGATACCAACCTGTACATGAAAGATCTGCCACATAACAAACAATAAAGGACAAAAATATTTAAAAGTACATCACGAGCATGGTGTCATAACGTGTTACAATATATAAAAATACCCGATGGAGCCATAGTCCAAAATAGTGATATCAGTGTTGCTATCACACCAAGAAGTTTAGTAAAAACAAGAATGTATTCCGACATGAGAAAGAACGAATGATCACAAGGACCAATGGCAAAAACGACTACAATGCATCAAGAGCGATACATATTTAGCATCTTGTAAAGACTCTGTTCATTTGCTTGCCACAAAACAACGTCTATTTTAAATCATTAGTCATGAAAGAGAGACATCACTGCTATGCGCTGATGCAAACATATATTAAAAACCATTATAAAAGCAAATAGTTATAAGCAATTAACAACCCATGTATATTGCACGATCATCGAGTGCTGTGCATCATGTTAGTAAAAAAAAAATACATTTGCGAAGCTGAGAAGCATAGGTACGATAAGGTCAACAGAGCAACAAACTGATGCAAACAGATATAAAAACAAGATGTAAAGGAAAAATAGTTATAAGCACTTACCAACCACCACAAACACATATTACACAAGAGTCGGGATCTGTACGCTGTGTGTTAAACAATGCTATACAATATGAGACCGTATTGGTAAGTACAACAGATTATAAAACGACTTATTAACGAAATGACTGAAACGAAATTATCGCATTCAGAGTCCAACCAACACTCACAACACTATCAGTGGAACACATCCTACCCGGGCCGATGTCACATGGATAACTAACAGCATGAGAATCTGTAAGACGGCCCAGGTGACGGACCGGCAGCACGAACACCATGCAGGTCTTAACAAGTTGTTTGGATAGCGCAAAAAATTAGCCGAGAAAGAGATACATCAGGCTCCATGGTGGCAGACCAGCCGAGTCACACATGCACTTACATTTACAAGAGGAATTCAGTTATACAGTGCAATGAAACAATAACCTGTTTTAAATACTACACATGCATAAATGTAATTATTGAATACATATAATTTATAGTACCACAACTGTAAGCACATACGAAACAACACAACCTGCCTAAAGAATTGTTCCTCGCATATGAACAACGCGAAATAAAATCCGTCTACAAACACCTACCTGTCTATCTGCTACAGGATGAAGAGATTCTTGGCTTTCTCCCATGCCTAGAATATTTTCAAGGTAGTGCTACTGTTACAGGCACACCACATCCCAGGAGCTGGTGTAGGACACAACGGGAGCGAGCAGCAGCAGCAAAAGTAAAACAAAGAAAATCCAACAATGAAAGATGAACGAGTGTAAAGAAGTTGAGGAGCGGAATTGGCAACTTCGCAGGCTAGACAGCGATCGTACTGATATGGTAACATACTGGAGTCCAGTGACCATGCTGATATCTGCACCACACTGCCAGTAGTCATCTACTGAGGCACCCCGAGACGAGCAACGCAAACTAGCATTCAGTGTGAACAGTATACAAGCGAGTATCATGTAAAAAAGGATGTCATTTCCGCGACAAGAATGTTGGTGGGAAGCAGATCCTTACAACTACATTCATCTACTACGTTCGTGTATTCTACTACATTATGGAGACGAAGTCATTGGTTGAAACTTACCATCTGTAACATCTTCAGTATCGTCAACAGCAAGGAGCCCTAAATAGTCACTACAAGCAATACGGTATCATTGTTACAATTGTGAAAATACTTTTAATACAAGTTGTAATGCATGCCAACATGAAAGTTTCCATTGCATGTTCAGCCCAGTATACAAGGCCATTCTGTGACAAATACGATGCTGTGTTTACCCACAGTAATGTCCTGTATAAACATAGCAAGAAGTGCAAAGGGAATGTTCGTCGTTCATCGGGAAGCATGTGCATGTATTGAGGCAAGTTATTTGCCAACCTCACCAGTACAAATTACATGAAGTTAGTAACTGCTCATTTGCCATCGTCTACAATAACTACCCATGTGATAATTANAGTACAAATTACATGAAGTTAGTAACTGCTCATTTGCCATCGTCTACAATAACTACCCATGTGATAATTACTGTGCGGTTTATGCGAATAGGTGTGTCTTGAATTCTCACAGCAGGAATTCTTCTGCAAAAACATTCACCATAAATGTATTGCTCGAATGAATAATAAGTTCAGCATGTATCAAATATTATTATGTATTCTTATTATGTCAAGTCCCTAAAAAAAAAGTGATGTGTATGAATTATTTATGTTATTTATATATCATAACCTATGTCAATATTATGTTCAAATTTATCACTAGGGAAAACAGTTACCAGATTGTGTCTAAGTATGAATGAGGATTAATATTTTTTTGTAAAGTTTAAAGTATCGAACCCAGGTCTCTCCCGGTGGCTGCGTGAGCAATACACACAGATGCTCTCGCCATCTTTTTTTCTCCAATCGACAGCTAGAGTGCACGACCATCGTCTGCTATGATTGCTGTGGTCTTTGGCCATCTTCGTTTCCCTTGTCCCCTGTCAAGGGGATGCCAACATCCTTTTGCGTTTCCGATGGTGGACGCTAGGAGCACTAGTGTCGACACACGCGACCTAATCCCGACATGCAGCATGCAAAACCCTCACCCATGCATGCAGTACTCAGTGGCAGTAGCTCAAAAAAAGACCAGATGCATGAGATGTCGATACAACCACCAATGAGTACTGCAGCAGGATGGTACCGATAGCACAGGGCGATTACAGCAGTGTGGTTCTACAGCGAGGGATAAAGGTCGCAATTAACAGTGTCAGACTAACACATGGGTTGGGGTAACCTTGTGCAACATATATAACTGTCCTATACATGAAGTAAAATTAAGTCACANCAGACTAACACATGGGTTGGGGTAACCTTGTGCAACATATATAACTGTCCTATACATGAAGTAAAATTAAGTCACATAATAATTAATAATAATGTCTCAACATAGACGCAAGTACGCTGCGAGCACGAATTCGTATCGAAACTCTACTATGAAAAATGTATACCTGATGGTTCTACAGACTGTAAAAGCGATATAAGTGTATATATTACCATGAGAACTTAAGTAAATGGCTGGAATGCCCGTCATCGGAAAAAAAATATATGTTTACATGGACCAACCTAAAAAATTTATACAATATGTCAAGTGCAGTACACTGTTACACCAGCGGTGTTAATTCGAACATGCATTACATGACTTGTAAAGTCTGTGTTCCTTTGCTTGCCACAAAACATCATTCATTTAAACCCGTGGTCAAGCAAGAGACGACACTGCTACATACTGAATATTATATATGTAATAAATGCAAAGGAAAATAGTTAAATACACATACCAACCGATGCATTTTGCGCGAGCAACGAATTTTGTACATTATGTTACACCAAAAAATATATTAGCGTCGCGAAGCACTGATGCCAGCAGACATTAGAAATTATAATAGGCATAATCACCTACCAACCCACATATATTGCACAAGCGACGAGCACTGTACATCGCATTACGCGCTGCTAGACAATACTATGCATCTGAAAACTGACCTGGTAGCCTTAGTTAGTACAGCAAAACAGCAAACGATTTTCCCCGTGTACACCTTCCAGCTGAGCTATTCTACAGTACAGAGGCACACGAATTTCACTACCAACTAACACATAATATGGGAGCATCGAGCAAAGTACATCACATAAGACTACAATTAAAAACTATGACAGAGTCATGAAGCAGGGGGAGCGACAAGGTCGACACTGCTACATACCGATGCAAACAGATATACAAAAATATAAATGTTACTAGTTATAAACACTCTAAATAAGCTATTATTGTACATACATCGAGCATTCTACTTTGCGTTAGATGATTCCAATCAAGACCAGGCACTCCTGACTAGTACGACAGAATAATAAATTTTTCCTAATGAACCGATCGGAATAAAACCAGCAAATTCAGATTATAGCCAACATTCACAACTCGCATCACGAGCGGTATAACACACCCACCCTGTCCGACATTGTGTGATCAACTAACATCTCAAGATTCTGAAAGGAAGGTGGATGACCGATGGCTTATGCACTGTGCAGGTCTCATCGACCCGAAGGGATAGTACATACACTAGTCGAGAGTCGAATCAGGCTCCAGGATGGCTGACCAGCCGAGTCACACATGCACTTCCCTTTACGAGAGGAATTCAGTTATACAAGGCAAGTTAAAAAAATTATTGTATTTTAAATGCCATATGCACACACCTATTTTTAAGGATGAAGGTAAACATGCAAACACTCTGAGAAAACCCATTATCCCTTGCTCGCAATGAGCAAGAAGCTGTGAAATAACGGTGCATGTGAGGACATTAGCAACAGCCACTGCTGCCTCTGCTAAGATGGCTACACTGGCTCCTAATGCCAGTATGTGAGAGCACACCCTGCCTGTATGATTAAGGATGAAGGAAAAACATGCGGACACTCTAAGAAAACCCATGTTCCCCCACTCGCAATAGCAGGAAAGATGATGTCTAACGACATTGACCTGTGAACATTAGTTAGGATGGCATCAACGCTGGTGATGAATGGGGTAGGGGAAAACCTATATTTGGTTTATAAAACAATGAAGGAAAGCACACTGGATAAACCCATTTGCCTCACTCACAACAGCAGGAACCATGGAAACAAGCCACCATGACCTTGACCTTGGATTACATCATGTGACCTTCATATTAACCTGACCTCGTATGACATCATTCGACCGTGAAGTTGACTTTTGGCCACCATCTCGAACAAAATCTACCGGTTAAAACAAAAACACCGTAATGTTTTTTTATAACATTTGAAATCGCAAAATAAATCATAAGACCTTGGCAGCTTCATATTCGACGAAGCTGAAGATGAAGGGATTGGTTTTTTTTGTTTTAACCAGTAGATTTTGTTCGAAATGGTGGCCAAAGGTAAAGGTCAAGTCCACATGATGTCATAAAAGGACAGGTTAAGATCAAGGTCACATTATGTAATCAAATGTCAAGTTCATGGTTGCTTGCTGTCATGGTTCCTGCTGTTGTGAGTGAGGCAAATTGATTTTTTTCAGTGTGTTCCCATTATTGTTTTAAAAACAAAATGTAGGTTTTTCGTCTTCTTCATTCCTAGCATATATGCCGCCCTAAATAATAATCAAAGGTCACAGTCTTAAGACATCACGGTTCCTGCTATTGCGAGAGCGGCACATGGGTTTTCTCAGAGTGTTCGCATGTTTTTCTTCATCCTAAAAATACCGGAAGGGTGTGTTCTCGCACTTGTTGATTTCCTCCTGACAGTAGGAGCCAGTGTAGCCATCCTGTCAGTGGCAGTGGTTGCTGTTGCTGATGTCCTCACATGTACCATTGTTTCACAGCTCCTCCTTGCTCATTGTGAGTGGGGGAAAATAGGTTTTCTCAGAGTGACTGCATTTTTTTCTTCATCCTTAAAAATATGTATGTGTATATGGTATTTAAAACTAAATAACTTTTTTACCTTCCTTCTATAACTGAATTCATCTCGTAAAAGGAAGTGTATGAGTGACTCGCTGGTCTGCCACCCTGGAGCCTGACTCGATTCTCGACTTGTGAATGTATTATCTCTTTGACTCGTTGAGATCTGCACAGTGCCTAAACCGTCGGTAGATCACCTGTATTGCTTTCAGAATCGCAAGAAGTTAGTTGATCACATAATTTTGGACAGGGTGGGTGTGTTACACTGCTAGTGAAGCAGGTTGTGAGCGTTAGCTGTAATCTGAATTTGCCAGATTCATTCTAACCGATTCGTAAGAAAATCGTTTTCAATTCTGTCGTACTAGTCATGACTGCCTGGTCTTGATTACAATGATCTAACGCGCCAAGCAACGCTCGATGTATGTGCAATATGTGCTGGTTGATAAGTACTTATAACTAGTTACCTTTTAATTTTTTTATATCTGTTTGCATCGGTATGTAGCAGTGTCGACCATGTCGCTCCCCCTGCTTCTAGACTATGTCATACTATTTTATTTTAGTATAATGTGACGTATTTTGCTCGATGCTTGCACATTATGTGGGATGGTAGTGGAATTCGTTTGCCTCTGCACTGTAGTGCAGATCGGTCGGAGGGTGTACATGGGGAATATCGTTTGCTATTCTGCTGTACTAACCAAGGTTACCATGTCAGTTTTCAGACACAAGGCCTTGTCTAGCAGCGAGTGATGCGATTTACAATGATCGTCACCTGTGTAATAAATGTTGGTTGGTAGGTGATTATAAATATTTTCCTTTTTTATGTTTGCTGGCATCAGTGCTTCGAGACAGTAATTTGTATTTAGTCTAACATAACGTACAGTGTTCGGTGTTCACGCGAAAAGCATCGGTTGGTAGGTGTATATAACTATTTTCCTTTGCATTTTACATACCTAATTGTCAATATGTAGCAGTGCTGTCTCTTGCATGACCACTGGTTTAAATGCATGATGTTTAGTGGCAAGCGAAGGAACACAGCCTTTACAAGTCGTGTAATCCATGTTCAAATAACACAGCTGGTAAACAGTGTACTACACTTGACATATTGTAGAATTTTTTTGAGGTTCGTCTGTGTGAACATAAGCATTTTTTTATATCGACAGGCATTCCATATGTTTACTCAAGTTCTCGTCGCAATAGCAACACTGATATAGATATTACAGACAGTAAAATTTTTACATATTATTTTTATTTATAGTTGAAGTTCGATACGACATCTTGCTCGCAGTGTACTTGCACCTGTATTGAGCTTTTTTATTTATCATTATGTTACCTAATTTTTTCATGTATAGCACCATTTATTTTGTTGCACGTGCTTACCCCAACCCATGTGTTAGGTTGATGCTGTTTATTGCGACTTTTAGCCATCGCAATAGAACCACGGTACTGTAGTCCCCCTGTGCTATTGGTAGCATCGAGCTGCAGTATTTATTGGCGGTTGGATCGAAACCTCATCCATCTGGCATTTTTTGAGTTACTTACACTGAATATTTCATGCATGGGTGAGTGTTATGGATGCTGCACGTCGGAATTCGTTTATGTTTGTCTACACGAGTACTTCCAGCGACCACCATCGGTAATGCAAACTATAGTGGCTCCCCCCCTAAGGAAGCATCCATAAATTACGTGAGGCGTTTAGGGGGGGAGGGGGTCGAGCCAAATCTCACCCTATCTCACACGGGGAAGAGAGGGGTCTCGGCAAATATCACACACATTTTTTTTTCCGCGATGAAGAGTATAAAATTGCGAGAAAAATTGGTTAAATTAAGTAAAACATGTTTATCCACTAAAATACGGCTAAATAGTAATACACAATGATAATTATCGCGGTTATGCGAATATCAAATAGTAGCACAGTAGTACCTCGATTGTTAAGCCGCCACCGGCCAGACAAACGCTCGACTCGGCATGCGATACGTTACGATACGATATATCGATACAAAATATTTTTTTGGGAATCCCTAGANGACTCGGCATGCGATACGTTACGATACGATATATCGATACAAAATATTTTTTTGGGAATCCCTAGAGCATACGAGCAGAGTGGCAGTGCGCGCGGACAGGTCCCGACCTGCTGTATTTACGTCCGTAAGTGTTTTGTTAGTCGACGGCTCAGTCAACGCTGTCACTCATTCAAAATTAGTTTATACCATAATTATTACAATGCATTCGTTAAAAGACACGTCTACAAGACGAAGGAGTGCTGCCAGGAAGAAGTGACAAAGTTATGGAACGCAGAGAAACAGAGGTTCCCGAATAAGGAAGGTTTAGTGCTACACGTTCAGCAGGAGATCGAACAACTCCTCAGAGAAGCGGCGGAGAGAAAGGCCCGGACTACTCTGACATTCCTTACTAAGGTAGGCTAAACACCTTCTTTTCTATTTTATACACAAGACAATGTGAAAAAAATGAATANAGAAAGGCCCGGACTACTCTGACATTCCTTACTAAGGTAGGCTAAACACCTTCTTTTCTATTTTATACACAAGACAAAGTGAAAAAAATGCATTGTTTTATTTATCACGAATTCAATGAAGAGCGCTATTAATTTTTTTAACGATATATTTGCCTCACACAAAATTATTAAAACAAACTATCTTCTTAATTTGTCAGTCTAATGGCTTTATCGTGATGTTTTGATTCCAGGGAAACACTAAGACCTCCAACGGTGCTTCGGCTGAGGCGAGCGCTCATAGTGCTCAAAAAGTGGAGTGCGCAGGTCAGGCTGGGACAGGCGCTCAGAATGTTCAAAAAGCTGAATCCGCGAATCAGGATGGGACTACTGACCAGCAGCCAAGGGATCAAGATGTTCACGACGATCCTCAACCGGTGAGTTAGTATTCGCCTCCCTTCGTATGCGCGATGTTTTCTTCCTTTTTTCTCTGTTTAAATCATAATGTTATTCGCTCCACAGGTGCTTCGAAACGCAAAACTCAGCCTCTCATGATCAGAGACGATGAGTATGAAATCACGTCGAACTCCTCGCCATCCGCTGTGCGTCCCACTCCGGCACAAGACATTATGAAGGGAATGATTGCTAAACTGCGTGTGGAGCTGGATTTGACGGAAAGCCGCAAAGGGTCTCTCATCGCTGATGGCACTGAACACGAGAAAGCACGTAACTTGCGGCAGCGAATCTACGATTGTGAAAAGAAGCTGAAGCTTAAAGAAAAACAGAGAGTGTACGCTATGAAGCACAGGGAAAATAAACGGCAAAAAATAATTGAATTGTGTTCTAAGAATCCCGATGCGGCGAAGTCGTTGACGCCTCGTGCTGGCCCTGGATGTCCACGTTTAGAAAAAGAGCAGCCTGAATTACTGAAAGCAATAGTTTATTTAGCTATGTTTGGTGCATCTGCTGAGGAGCGGCGTCGCTGTGAGATAGTTCGCACTGTCCATATGCTTTCAAGTGGCCAAGAAGGAAAGGCGAAGAAGAAACTGCGGTTTCAGACAGAGCAGCAAACTGGGGGAGACTCACTGGAGCTTGAGAATAACTGCATTATGAAGGCTCATAATGAAACAAGAGAACTGGTGGAAACCATCCAGAAGCCAAGCCTGAAGTACCGGAGATAAGGAGCTATGCTCAGGCGGCTGGTGCGGACTTAAAGCCCAAACCATCCAAAAAGATAGTTCTGGTTTATCCGGAAGGAGAAAAGTCAAGCTCTGAGACAAGAGAAATTCTCAAGAAGGGCTTTGATCCGAAAGAGGAAGGGTTGCAAATTCGCAACATAAGAGGCATAAGGGGTGGCGGAGTACTTGTGGAGGCGGGTGACGATAAGACCCTCCAAAGTATCAATAATGCCGCGAAATTTCATTCATTTGGTCTGAAACTTGAGGCACCTAAAAGGCGTGGCCCCAAGATAATGATATATGATGTGCCTCGTAGTGAGGATAATGAGATATTTGCCAGAAACAATTTTCCGGCAAAACTATAAAGATGGGAAGTGTGGTGGTCACACACTTGATAGTTTCAAAAGGGCTGTTACTATTAGCCACAGAACTGGACGGAGGGATGCGGACAGGGTGAATGTGGTTCTGCAGTGTGACCCTGCTGTAAGGAATGCCCTAATAGAAAAGGAGAGGGTGTATGTGGGATATGACAAGTGCCGGGTGCGAGATTATATCTCGCTCTCGCGCTGTTACAAGTGCCAACAGTGGGGCCATATAGCTGCGAAATGCAGGGATAAGGAGTCCACCTGTTCAATGTGCAGCAAGACTGGGCACGACTATGGCAATTGCCCTAAGAAAGATGACAGGGAACATAAGGATTCTAGTGCGAACTGCATGAAAAAGGGCCAAGCGCATGAACACAGAGTGGACTCCAGAGAATGTCCGGCATACCAGAGAGCCCTGTCCGCAGAACTTTCAAGGATCGATTATGGAATGTGATGTGATTCGATGTAGACAGTTGAATATGCAACGGTCAGCGGCGGTGGCGGCAGAGCTCAATAGAATTGTGTTGGAGTTGAAGCTTGACATTGTTCTTTTCCAAGAACTGTATGTGTCCTTCGAACGGGTTGTGGGTCTGCGGGGCGATGTGTTCACGTGTGGATCTGTGCCCCGGGCTGGAGTACTGGGAACAAACAGAAATATGGATATTGCCATGATGACAAGTGTGTCGGACACTCACCACACCTGTGTGCAAGTGACCAAAGGCACTACAGAGTGTTGGCTTGTCTCCTCGTACTTTCAGTTCGGGGATGATACGCAGACCCATTTGGACAGATGGGAAATCATTGGAAATACCCTGAGGGAGAAGCCCTTAATTGTTTGTGCTGATGTGAACGCCAAGTCGGAGATATGGCACTCTCCCGTCACTGATGAGGCGGGAGAGCTTGTGGGACAATTTCTTCTCACGAACGATATGGATGTGGCGAACACAGAGGGTGAGTTCCCGACATTTGTCTCGCAGGCCCATGATACTGAATCGTATCTGGATATTACTGTGATGAACAGAAGGGCGAGCAATTGGATTAAGAATTGGACCGTGTCCAATGACAGCTCGAGCGATCACAGGTTGATCACGTTTGAGATACATGGTGGTGGCGTTGGTGAAANCGAGCGATCACAGGTTGATCACTTTTGAGATACATGGTGGTGGCGTTCGTGAACCTGAGCAATTCGAAAGAGAGGTCAGATTCATACACAATATGGCTGACTGGCCGGCATTCGACAGGGCCCTACTGGGTAAGCTGCGATCATATGACATCACGGGATCCCTGGATGACCGGGTCGAGCAATTGACCCGAATCATCCAGGAAACTTGCGAAAGACCTCCAGTGGACTTCTGAACCTCTCATGGTGGGACCAAGAGTTGGAACGGAAGAGGAAGGATCTCAGAAGAGATAGGAGGTGTCTTCACAAGCTGCATGGAGAAGAGAGAAAAATATTCGCAAGGTCCTACAAGGACAAGAAGCAGGCTTACTTCAGTGGGGTCAGGAAGAAGAAGGCTAAGTCTTGGGAGAACTTCGTGACCAAAACGGGTAATGAAGACCCTTTCGGACTGGTGTATAAGTTAGCTGCAAACAAGCTCAGGAAAACGGCGTCGCCTCCGTGTATGAAGATAAATGGAGAACTTATCTTGGATAAGGAAAAGTCAATGGGGGCTCTGCTTCACGCACTTCTACCTGATGACTCTCTGCAGGATGAGGGGGAGGACCACACAGCTAAGAGACGGTCAATGAATACAGCGCCAGAAGTACAGGACGCACCTATATTTGATATGGATGAGCTCACTGCCATAGTGTATAATATGAAGAATGGCAAAGCTCCTGGTATTGATGGAGTAACTTCAGAAATACTAAAAAGGTGCTATGCACGGATCAAGGAAATACTATTAGATATAGTAAATGACTGTCTCCAAACTGGAGTGTTCCCCTCCCCCTGGAAACTTGGATGCCTGAGAATACTGCACAAAGAAAACAAAAAGGATCTGGATGACCCTAAATCTTATAGGCCACTGATGTTGCATCCGGCTCTAGGTAAAATATATGAAAAACTAATAAACAGGAGGCTTACCATGGCTCTGGAAGCGGAGGGAACGCTCAACGAGCGCCAATATGGATTTCGAAGAGGTATGGGAACTGATATTGCTCTGCACGATGTCATGAGCAAAATCAGAGAGTCCAATAGTAAATATATCNACGATGTCATGAGCAAAATCAGAGAGTCCACTAGTAAATATATCATGGCCATCTTCCTAGATATCTCTGGCGCATTTGATAATGCCTGGTGGCCGGAGGTGATGTTCAGGCTTAAAACAAAGAGATGCCCAGCGAACATCTACAGGGTCATTCTGGATTTCTTTCAGAACAGATGGAGTGTATACTCCACCAAAAACCTACAAGTCAGGAAAAGGCTCACGAAGGGGTGCCCCCAGGGGTCGGTTCTCGGACCGATCTTATGGAACATCCTTTTCGATGGGTTTCTCGAAATGGGACTTCCCCCGGAGTGCACTGTCTTTGGCTACACTGACGACGGCCTAATCCTAGTGTCGNGGACCGATCTTATGGAACATCCTTTTCGATGGGTTTCTCGAAATGGGACTTCCCCCGGAGTGCACTGTCTTTGGCTATGCTGACGATGGCCTAATCCTAGTGTCTGGGAACTCTAGGAAATAACTGGAACTCAAGGCCAATTCGATAATGGAGAAGACGTGGGAATGGTCAAGAACCACGAAACTGAGTTTTTCCACGGAGAAAACCAATATAATGTTGGTCANATAACTGGAACTCAAGGCCAATTCGATAATGGAGAAGACGTGGGAATGGTCAAGAACCACGAAACTGAGTTTTTCCATGGAGAAAACCAATATAATGTTGGTCAAAGGAAAGCTTCAGAGAAGTCCGACTGTGCGCTTTGGGGGACACTCTATACAATATGTGCAGGAATTCAGGTATCTGGGTGTGATTATGGACGATAAGATGAGCTTCCTAAAGCACATTGAGTATGTGTCGCGGAAACCGGTGGTGGTATTTCAGAAACTTAGAAGGCTTGGCAACACCATTTGGGGCCTCAACTTCAGAACTTTGAGGACAATTTACAAGGCGGTCTTTGAGGCCATAATCTCGTATGGGGCAGTGATGTGGGACCACCGTGCCGATCTTTCGTGGCATAGAAGGAAGTTGATCAGTGCACAAAGGGCTGCGCTGCTGACCGTGACAAGTGCGTGTAAGACTGTCCCTAATGAGTCTCTCCCGGTGGTTGCCGGAGTGGTGCCTGTGGACCTGCTGGTCAAGTACAGGGGCTTGGTGGCGGAGGGAACGCGAGCTGGCAGGCTCATGAAAGAAGATAAAGAAGCCATACTTGATAACATCATAGATGAATGGCAAGATAGGTGGTGCAAGTCTGAAAGAGGCAGACAAACTTTCGAGCTCTTGCCCAATATACGGACAAGATTGAGCTCCAAATGGATTCAAACGAACCATTATAGCATGCAATTGCTAACCGGCCATGGGAACTTCAAGGCCAAGCTTCACAGCCTGCAGCTTGTCGTTTCCCCGCTTTGCGAAGTCTGCGGTGTTGATGACACCGTACAGCATGTCATCACAAACTGTTTGAAGACAGAAGACCTGGTTGAAGAATTTAAGAACCAAGTGGAAGAGTTGGGCATTCACTTGGAAGTTGGAACTGTAATGGAAAACGAACAACTACACAAGATCTGGAACGTATTCGCCACTAAGATTGGAAGGCGACTGGAAGATTTCGATTGATGGAATCGACAAATTTCTGATGACCCATGATGGGGTACTCAGGTAAAGACTTTAACGAGCAATGTCGGAGTATTCTAGATTGACGAGGAGGACAGGTTTAAATGAGAAATCGGTAGAATACCGTGTTACGGCAAGAATGGAAAGTGAATGGCNCAAGCTTCATGGCCTGCAGCTTGTCGTTTCCCCGCTTTGCGAAGTCTGCGGTGTGGATGACACCGTACAGCATGTCTTCACAAACTGTTTGAAGACAGAAGACCTGGTTGAAGAATTTAAGAACCACGTGGAAAAGTTGGGCATTCACTTGGAAGTTGGAACTGTAATGGAAAACGAACAACTACACAAGATCTGGAACGTATTCGCCACTAAGATTGGAAGGCGACTGGGAGATTTCGATTGATAGAATCGACAAATTTCTGATGACCCATGATGGGGTACTCAGGTAAAGACTTTAACGAGCAAAGTCGGAGTATTCTTGATTGACGAGGAGGACAGGTTTAAATGAGAAATCGGTAGAATACCGTGTTACGGCAAGAATGGAAAGTGAATGGCCCGAAGAGACCAAGAGGAGAAAGTGCCGTGCACTGCTTTACTCATCAGAGTACAGTTGCAGTGCGGGAGGATGGAGGGTGTGCTGGCCTTCGGGCCTTAAAACCTGTCCATATGCTTTCAGAACTCACTAATAAACTAATTGAGTTGGGGTTCAATGTCTCCCGAAGTGCTACTTATATTCGACTGCTGCCTAGACGGGCAGATACGCGTGAGGCTAAGCGCCATGTAGTGACTGTTCCGGTGAAGCTGAGCCGTCCTGAAGCTGACCATCACAAAGCACACCAAGACCAATCATTTTCTGGAGACAGTAGCGTCAGTATTTGGCCCTCACTCCGTGACCTTTTTATCTCACGATGGTAAAGCCCGTGTTCCCATACGACTCACAGCGGCAAACAAGCAGGCGCCCTTGCTAATGCACGTTGAATACAAAGTGTCGCTGCCGGATCACGACTTTGTGATTGCTTCAAGGCACAAATTTATTCCGAGCGTGTATGCTCTTTGTGAAGTGAAGCCCAATAAGATGGGTCGGCCAGAAGCCGGCTCATACAGTGGACCAACTTATATAGCAATCCGAAGTGGCAAGCACTGTTCGTCAACTGCAACTAGTCATGCTCAAGATTTGAACGCTGTTATAACCCTTGATCCTTTTTACAACTTAATGAAAAACGGCGACGGCGAAGTTACGCTTGTCCTTATCATTTCGAGTGATGGCGGTCCCGACGAAAACCCACGATATCGCAAAGTTATGGCACACGCTATAGAGCATTTCAAAAAATATGATCTGGACGCAATATTCATTGTGACTACTGCCCCTGGCAGAAGTGCTTTCAAGAGAGTAGAGAGGCGCATGGCTCCACTCAGTCGAGAGCTAATGGGTGTTGTCCTTCCCCATGACTCTTTTGTGACACATCCTGACTCCAGCGGCAGAACAGTAGACGTTAGTCTGGAAAATGATAATTTAAAAAAGACAGGGTAAATTTTGGCATAAATATGGTCTGCAGTGTGCATTCACGGACACGAAGTCGTTGCTAAATACATAGACTCGAATAACAACACTTCCAGCGTCCCAGACCTTCCAGCCGAAGAATGGTACACCGAGCATGTTAGATAGAACCAATATTTACTTCAGGTACGCGGCAATTTGTTCACATTTAATAATGTATTGTTTTATTTTCTTATGAATTTTCACAGTAGTTTACCATATATTTTGACCACGATTTCGTGCGTGCTTTTTTATATTTTTCTGAAATTTTTTAACGAGCGTGAGCACCAGCGAATGTATTTTCATTTAGAGTTAAAAATAATGAATTGCTTTTAATTATTGCTTCAGGTTGTGAAATGCGATGATCGGGAATGCTGTAGCTCACGCCAGAGTGCTCTAAATATGATTCTTCACGACCGTTTTCTGCCACCTCCATACCCTATCAATCAGGTTGATGGGCATCCGACGGTCCTGGACCCTGAAGAGCATGACGGAAAGTCGTTCGCCCGCTTCTTGATTCGCCACTGCCTACCGATTCAAACTTTGCACACCTTCATCAGCATGCCCTACGACCTCTATTGCCCAAGTGTACGTGGTGATCTAGAAAAGAGATGCTGCAGTACGTGCGATATTTACTTTTCATCCATCATTAAAGCTGCAGAGCATCGGCGTGCAGTTCACAGTGCACTAGCTGCAACAGCGCGCAAAGTACGACCCTCAATAATTGTCACACGTCGAGCAACTGAGCTTCTATGTGCAAGCGACAATGGTTTAGAGTGGCTAAATCAGAGAGAGGTTGAAGGAGCAGATGATTTTATTGAAAACCACATGGATTTGTTGGTTCCAATAGTAACTCTTGAGACCGCACATGAGTCCCTGTGTACAGAATTAGAATAAATATTCTTTAAGAAATCCATGTAGTTTCTACTTAAGTGTTGTATTGTTTGATTTTCGCACTGTCATTCTAGACTACGTAATTATAAATCTTAAATACTAGTATTAACTAGTCTTAAATGAAAATAATTAAGNCCTCAATAATTGTCACACGTCGAGCAACTGAGCTTCTATGTGCAAGCGACAATGGTTTAGAGTGGCTAAATAAGAGAGAGGTTGAAGGAGCAGATGATTTTATTGAAAACCACATGGACATGTTGGTTCCAATAGTAACTCTTGAGACCGCGTAATTAATGGGCGCTCCCTAACAGGTGGCAGGGGAAACTAAGATGGCCGAAGACCACAGCGATCATAGCAGACGATGGCCGTTTACTTTCGCGGTCGACTGGAGAAACAAAGATGGAGAGAGCATCTGTGTGTATTGCTCTTGCAGCCACCGGGAGAGACCTGGGTTCGAGACTTTAAACTTTACAAAAAATATTAATCCTCATTCATACTTAGACACAATCTGGTAACTGTTTTCCCTAGTGAAAAATTTGAACATAATATTAACATAGGTTATGATATATAAACAACTTCAATAATTTATACACATTACCTTTTTTTAGGGACTTGACATAATAAGAATACATAGTATTATTTGATACATGCTGAACTTATTATTCATTCGAGCAATACATTTATGGTGAAGGCTTTTGCAGAAGAATTCTTGCTGTGAGAATTCAAGGCACACCTATTCGCATAAACCGCACAGTAATTATCACATGGGTAGTTATTGTAGACGATGGCAAATTAGCAGTTACTATCTTCATGGAATTTGTACTGGTGCAGATAGCGAATATCTTGCCTCAATACATGCACATGCTTCCCGATGAACAACGAGAATTGCCTTTGTACTTCTTGTTATGTTTATACAGTACATTACTGTGGGTAAACACAGCATCGTATTTGTCACAGTATGGCCTTGTATACTGGGCTGAACATGCAATGGAAACTTTCATGTTGGCATGCATTACAACTTGTACTAAAAGTATTTTCACAATTGTAACAATGATACCGTATTGCTTGTAGTGACTATTTAGGGCTCCTTGCTGTTTACGATACTGAAGATGTTACAGATGGTAAGTTTCAACCAATGATTTCGTCTCCATATTGTAGTAGAATACACGAACGTAGTAGATGAATGTAGTCGTAAGAATCTGCTTCCCACCAACATTCTTGTCGCGAAAATGACATCCTTTTTTACAAGATACTCGCTTGTATACAGTTCACACTGAATGCTAGTTTGCGTTGCTCGTCTCGGGGTGCCTCAGTAGATGACTACTGGCAGTATGGTGTAGTGATGCAACGAATGTTTTGTTTTTTCCACATTCGCGAATGCGAATGCGAATATTCACCTCCGACATTCGCGAATACGAATGCGAATGCGAATGTTGATTTTTCAAATATGGCGCCAAGAGCACGCACCTACGAACTCGAATTTTACCGCGCGTTTAGAACTGGCCGGCCGGGCGGCCATGTTAAAACCGAGAGTAGCCTATAAGCCCCGACTCTGAACGAAGTAAACAAATTGCGATTGCTGGCTTACTGAATGAAGTTAGCTGCTAATAATGTTTTCNACGACCCTCAATAATTGTCACACGTCGAGCAACTGAGCTTCTATGTGCAAGCGACAATGGTTTAGAGTGGCTAAATAAGAGAGAGGTTGAAGGAGCAGATGATTTTATTGAAAACCACATGGACATGTTGGTTCCAATAGTAACTCTTGAGACCGCGTAATTAATGGGCGCTCCCTAACAGGTGGCAGGGGAAACTAAGATGGCCGAAGACCACAGCGATCATAGCAGACGATGGCCGTTTACTTTCGCGGTCGACTGGAGAAACAAAGATGGAGAGAGCATCTGTGTGTATTGCTCTTGCAGCCACCGGGAGAGACCTGGGTTCGAGACTTTAAACTTTACAAAAAATATTAATCCTCATTCATACTTAGACACAATCTGGTAACTGTTTTCCCTAGTGAAAAATTTGAACATAATATTAACATAGGTTATGATATATAAACAACTTCAATAATTTATACACATTACCTTTTTTTAGGGACTTGACATAATAAGAATACATAGGATTATTTGATACATGCTGAACTTATTATTCATTCGAGCAATACATTTATGGTGAAGGCTTTTGCAGAAGAATTCNGGATTATTTGATACATGCTGAACTTATTATTCATTCGAGCAATACATTTATGGTGAAGGCTTTTGCAGAAGAATTCCTGCTGTAAGAATTCAAGGCACACCTATTCGCATAAAATGCACAGTAATTATCACATGGGTAGTTATTGTAGACGATGGCAAATGAGCAGTTACTAACTTCATGTAATTTGTACTGGTGATGTTGGCAAATAACTTGCCTCAATACATGCACATGCTTCCCGATGAACAACGAGAATTGCCTTTGTACTCCTTGTTATGTTTATACAGTACATTACTGTGGGTAAACACAGCATCGTATTTGTCACAGTATGGCCTTGTATACTGGGCTGAACATGCAATGGAAACTTTCATGTTGGCATGCATTACAACTTGTACTAAAAGTATTTTCACAATTGTAACAATGATACCGTATTGCTTGTAGTGACTATTTAGGGCTCCTTGCTGTTTACGATACTGAAGATGTTACAGATGGTAAGTTTCAACCAATGATTTCGTCTCCATATTGTAGTAGAATACACGAACGTAGTAGATGAATGTAGTCGTAAGAATCTGCTTCCCACCAACATTCTTGTCGCGAAAATGACATCCTTTTTTTACAAGATACTCGCTTGTATACAGTTCACACTGAATGCTAGTTTGCGTTGCTCGTCTCGGGGTGCCTCAGTAGATGACTACTGGCAGTGTGGTGTAGTGATGCAACGAATGTTTGGTTTTTTTCACATTCGCGAATGCGAATGCGAATGCGAATATTCACCTCCGACATTCGCGAATACGAATGCGAATGCGAATGTTGGTTTTTCAAATATGGCGCCAAGAGCATGCACCTACGAACTCGAATTTTACCGCGCTTTTAGAACTGGCCGGCCGGGCGGCCATGTTAAAACCGAGAGTAGCCTATATGCCCCGACTCTGAACGAAGTAAACAAATTGCGATTGCTGGCTTACTGAATGAAGTTAGCTGCTAATAATGTTTTCGTAAAGATTTAGTTTGAGGTTACCTTGACGTGTGCCGCTCATTCTTACCAGTAGTGGCGTCGCTATTCTTACCAATGCCATAAACCGATGGCCTAACGACCAGAGGAATTCCCGAGCTCGAACCAACTGCACCTGTCATGTTGCCTGAGTCACGACATGATGCTGCGAACGCGGGGAGTCCCGGGCATATTATCGCCCCTCGCCTCAAGAAATTACAAATCGGGGAAAACCAGTGCACCCCGTCTACCCCTATCCCACCGCAAACACGACAGGCTAAGTCCCGAGTTCTATGGAAAATAGAACAGAAACGTATATATACAGGAGCCACGGAGGACAGTTAAGTCAGTTANATGTTGCCTGAGTCACGACATGATGCTGCGAACGCGGGGAGTCCCGGGCATATTATCGCCCCTCGCCTCAAGAAATCACAAATCGGGGAAAACCAGTGCACCCCGTGTACCCCTATCCCACCGCAAACACGACAGGGTAAGTCCCGAGTTCTATGGAAAATAGAACAGAAACGTATATATACAGGAGCCACGGAGGACAGTTAAGTCAGTTACGCGACAGTTAAGAGAGTTACGCGAGAGTGAAGGACAGTTGAGGTCAGTTACGCGAGAGTTA
>NQII01007151.1:56717-101081 GCA_002778355.1 Clitarchus hookeri | reverse complement strand
GTTCAGTACTATTGTCTATGTAGTTCGGACTGCCGGCAGTTGTTATTTAGTTTGTTGAAGTATAGAAGGTTTTTTGAAAAGGCTGTCCGAGAAAGCAGAGTATCTTCAATTGTGCTATATTTTTCCAGATTTATTAGACTCGTGAGTGGCGNCTATATTTTTCCAGGTTTATTAGACTCGTGAGTGGCAATTTTTCAATTTTCACTCCGGGTATCATCTTTGGCTTTAACAAGCGTTCCTGTTATATCTGTTAGTTGTTAAATAAACTGACAACCAAATGTTAAAATAAAAAATTTGTGAAATAAAATGTATACAAATGCCTTAACTTTATTGTATAAGAATACACAATATTTAGACTGAAAAACTAAATTGCAAACCTTAATTCTTGTCCAGTAGAAGTTTTAAATATTTTATGAAATTTTATATTTGTACAAAATTTTTTTTCACAATATTACAACAATCTGATGAAAACAAACAATATAGGTTAAATGTTACCTACCTCGCGGGATGGCAAGGAATACATGTATCTGCGTGCGATCAGCGATCAGTGATCAGTGATCAGTGATCAGTGATCAGTGATCAGTGATCAGTGATATCCTTATACGCATGAGGAGAAAATAGCTACTGTGGTGAGAATACGAAACATGTCCTCTGTGAAGCTTGTCAGAGTCAAACGAGTTTCAGTTACATCCGATATGCTTGGGTTAATGAAGGGCCAAATACGCTTGATAAAAGAAAGCAACCACGTTTGGTTTACACAAATGCGTTAACAATTTTTAAAAGTCATTATTACACTCATTAATATAAAATATCAAAACAAAATGACACATCAATTGGGATATTAAAGTGCTTGACAAATCACATGAATGAAAATGTAAATAAAGCACATTTCAGTAATTGAGAATGCAATGTTTATCTCAGGACATTCATTCATTTTTCTACCCTTCACATATGTGTTGTCATAAAATAGTTATACCTTATCAGTTGGCGTCAGAACTAATGTCGTAATTCTAAAAAAAAATTCTAACAATTACAAAAAATATTTCTAAACATTTTGTGATTTAAAAACAAAATATTCGAATCGTAAAGAATTGTGCAGGCTAGATAGGAGTTCACAAGTTAAATATTTCATTTACCACCATAAACATAGTATCTCAAAACCGTGAATGGACTACACCACCAATAAGACGTTTTACCAACTTCCAATCACCTAAAGAAAATTGGTTACAAATAACTAGTAAGCTGCTATTAATACTAGTTCTTTAATGGAACCAAATACTTATTATTTTTAATACAAGTCTTGTAACTTAAGAATTTTACTACCGTAAATTATCTGGAACACTAAATTTTATTAGTTGTAATTACGAGTTAATTCACTTGTAATTATAAGTCCATAATTGTTATGGAACAGAGCCCGGGTGGTCGAAGGGGGGGGGCAGCGTCCAATCCAGTGTCCGGGATAGGCGGCGTCCGAGAACTGATAAGCCAACACACACACACTGGCTGCTGCATCGGATACGATTACGTCATGTGTACACAATGTTAAGACGCCACTCACATTTGACAGGCCCGCATTGGCCGTCAAGCTTGAAACGGTTATGTGAGTACTTCATTTTATGTCACCTTTTTATATATGCATTCCGCATTCCAAAAAGGTCAATTAATTTCAAGATGTGCTGTATACAACTTTCACATCATATAAATACATTTTCGTAATTTATTATTTTTATACGAGCTGNTATTTCAAGATGTGCTGTATACAACTTTCACATCATATAAATACATTTTCGTAATTTATTATTTTTATACGAGCTGGAGAAATGTGATCATTATAGTCTCATTACTCTAAATGCTGTTTTTTCAGCAGATCGGTGTAAATTACACTCTATGCATTCAAGTAATGTTATGTCCGTGGGTTGTGCAACAGAGACACCAATTATAGACTCTTTGAGGCCTGGAAATTTGTTAATACTAAAAATGCAGCGATGAGCCTGCCTTACTTACTACGAATATCTCTGGATANTTTGAGGCCTGGAAATTTGTTAATACTAAAAATGCAGCGATGAGCCTGCCTTACTTACTACGAATATCTCTGGATACCAGTTTTACGTTGACTGCTCCGTAACGCTGCCACTGGTTAAGCACAAAACTTTAAATAAGCTTAAACGTTATAATTGGCTAACACGTGAACGCCTGAATGGATTATATAAACACTGAAGAGCCAAAAAAACTGGTACACCTGCCTAATATCGTGTAGGGCCCCCCGAGCACGCAGAAGTGCCGCAAGACGACGTGGCATGGACTCGACTAATGTCTGAAGGTATGCAGGAGGCAATTCACACCATGAATCCTGCAGGGCAGTCCACAAATCCAATCTGCGCCAATTTGAGAAAGGGTTGCACGTCTGTCACGTTTAATGATTCTCGTCAGTCGTCGTTTGTCCCGTTCTTTCACGATATTTTTCCGGCCGTAGCGATGTCGAAGATGTGATGTTTTACCGGATTCCCGATAATCACGGTACACTCGTGAAATTGTCGTACGTGAACATCCAAATGTTATCGCTACCTCGGAGATGCTGTGCCCCATCTCTCGTGCGCCGACTATAACACCACGTTCAAGCTAACTTAAATCTTGATAATCTGCTGTTGTAGCAGCAGTAACCGATCTGGCTGCCGACAGCATCGCGTTACTCTGATTGGTTCCATACCTCTGTTATTTGCATACGCACGCCTATACCAGTTTTTTTGGCACTTCAGTGTAACAGTTACCATTGTCTGTTACGGAAAAGACATCCAGGACGGTACGCCTTGGTGGAGTTCGTCCCGTAGAGAGCATGTTTACCCACTTCTCTCTTGACGGGCAGCTCCGTCCTTTGATCACGCGCGCATCGTGTAAACAAGCTCACGAGGGAGATTTCGATTATAGTCGTCAAAGTTAAAAAAAATAGATTAAATCAATCGGAGTAGGTGAACAGCCGTGGTACTGCCAAGACACGGAAACTTTAAATTCTTTGGTGTTTAAACATTTCGACCAACCCTGTCCCAAGAATCTTGTGCACTGCGGATAATAGCGCTTGCCGATTACAATATGTTCATCTCAACACTCCAACGTTCAGAAGGGATATTACTGATTTATTCACTCTTTTCAGAATCTTGAAACGTGAAATATGCGATGCAATGTGTTTTAATGGAAAAATATAGTTAGTCAAAGAGCTATATAAATATTTTTCGTTGACAGTATAAAAGAAGGATGACCCTGTCCCATGGTTAAAGAGATATTGGCAATAAAAGAGGTTAAATTAATTTTTAATATATTTAAGTTAAACCAAGAAGGTTATCAGTCTTGAACATCAGTTGCTTGTGGCCAGACAGAGATCGCAGAGTGAGCTACTTACTTACCCGCTGGTTTGTTTTATCCAGCAAATGGAAAATTCTCTCACGTCTGCTAATAATATGGCAAAGCGGAAATATTATTTTACGGTTAAAAGTGACAAAATAAAATAAATTAAGTAAAAAAAAAATTTTTTTAGCGACAATGAAACCTGTGATTGAGGAAATCAAAATCTAACTCAAAATTTCGATTTTACGTGGAACACTTGCCTATATAATATTTTAATTACGACGGAACTTTTTCAATTAAGTGAAATACAAGCCGCATCGCATCATTACGGTGCTCGTTCTCATAAATGATATGCTATTTCAAGGATTAAGAATAAGCCATTGTCTTTTCGATCGCTTGTGCACATGAGCGTGAAGTATCGACAAATAAGAGTCCTCTTTGGCTCTCTGATAGCTCGGGACTGGCAGACTGTTAGGTTACTGCTGAAGTGGCCGAGATCGCCGTTCGCGTAAGGTCATCAAGTATGTCACACGATCTTTCGGAGTCGAGAGATTTTAGGGCCACTCGTAACACCGAGATCTTGAGAACCGATGAGGGTAAAGCGAGGTGAGTCTGGAGAAACGCCGGAATGCAAGGGGTGGGGGGAAACGGGAGATCCCCGAGGAAACTCGCCGACCAGCGGCATCGTCCGTCACAATTCCCACATGCGAAAGTCCGAGAGGAACCCCGCCGGGAATCGAACCCGGGTCGCCTAGCTTCGATCACCACACCACCGCGGCCCCATTGTTCTTTGTGCATGCTTGCAGCCTCATTTTTACTGCTGCAAAATATACTGGACGCGTGACATGCTATGGGTAAAATTCACTAACTTATATGTTATCTGAAATAACACTAGGCAATGCAGTTCCAGGGATGTAACGTAATTTAAATGAAGTTTGGCCGGAATAATGGCGTAATTCGCGGTCCCGTGCGCGCTCTCGCACCAGCTGGCAGATTAATTAATCGCAGACGAAGCAAAGCATGACACAGGCTCAGCTCCTCTCGCCGCCGGCTCGCACAGTTGAGTTCCTGCGGACAGTGATCGGATTTGGCGAGCGGCGTCGGGAGTATTCGCACACGAGGCTCGCCGCCCGAGGGGAAAGGGGGGGAGGAAAACGTCTTGTTTCAATAAAGACTCTCTCCTGGGGGAAGAGGAAGGGCAGCGAAGGGGGTTCTAGATTTCATTAGTTCAGCTCGGGGGAGCCCATTCAACAAACCGCCGCCGAGAGCGCGCGCGACACACGCGAGTGCAGGTGGCGCCCTCACATCGGCGCGGCGGATTGCCGAACTGCGTCTGCAACAAGCGCCTAAACCTCCTCCTCCTTCGGGCCGCTTTCTCGGGGGAACGAGGACGGACGTATAATCAAAGGCAGGGAACGAGGGAAGTTGAAAGGGTTTTGACACAGGAGTCGAGCTTTCATTTAGCTCGGGAACTCACTCGATGACTAGACGTCAGCCCGCACTTGCTCGCAATTATGGCTGCCGACTGCAAGTAACGTTCCCGTTGGCTGAGTGACTTGGAACTGCTGTTACGTTGGTTCCTACGGGAATTATGTCAGAAATCATGCCGAATAACTTTATTTTACGTATTTGTAGGCCGGGCATAAACTTTTGATATGTCTGAGAAAATGTCTGTTATTAAATGACATGCCACATCAAGGTAGATTTATCATAATTTGTGAAGCTAATTATATGTGGTATATATATGTAGTAGGAGCTGTGTGTAAATGGCGTCGCACNGATTTATCATAATTTGTGAAGCTAATTATATGTGGTATATATATGTAGTAGGAGCTGTGTGTAAATGGCGTCGCACACGCGTACTACACCAAGCAGCTGCTAATTTCCTTCGCCGAACCACCTCTATGAAGACAACATTAGTGGTTCTACTCTCAGTTGCTATGTGAGCTTGCACTGGAGCAGGCCACTTAGCTGCCCGAGTCAGCAGATGTCCTCCCTAAAGTCTGTCCTGCCAATGTTCGTGTCTCTGCCTGGACTTCAATAATATTCATGGCAAATCAGTAATTTGTGTTTGTGTGGAAAGGGGGGGGGGAAATGAAGTTTATTAATTTTAAAGTGGCAATCGGATGAACTGAGTGATATGCGCGGTATGCAAAATTATTTCACCTGAGTACATCCAGTGAAAACTGTAGTCTCAATTACATATTTTTACCTAGTTTCGCATGGAGTCTCGCATTACNAAACTGTAGTCTCAATTACATATTTTTGCCTAGTTTCGCATGGAGTCTCGCATTACTGCAGAAGCCTTTCTTGCAGGTAAAGTTTCGCAGTAAATTAATGGAGCCCCAAACTTGAGGAGCAGCTTGTGAATGTGATATACCAGTTGGGTAAATGCTGCTGATGAACTCCACAGAGCAACGAACTGCATCATCCATTTTTACAAATGTGTACACAAATTTGCACTGCATCCCCCCTCCCCCACCACTAGAAAAACTATACAAACTTTGCTAATGATTTATCATATTATTATCGTTGCTCAGTTCTCAAAACATTTCCTATTCGCTATATTTTATTTAACTATCTGTGATTGTTTTAAACTTTTAACTAAAGATTGGATAAACAGATTTTTTTCTTCTCAGCATTTGTAGCATTGACGCTACTTGTAGACAGGGTTATCCGCCTAACGTGGACACCACCAAACTTTCCGGAACGGTTGCAGATCACGAAATGTGGTTTTTGCTAAATTAAATTACGTACGGGGGCAAGTAATTTGCCGCAAAGTGGCTATTTGTATCACGTGTATGGACATAAATAATTAAACCACATGTGTGGTTTTTCACCTGGAAAGATACAAATATTTCAACGGAGTATGAAAGTACGTGTAAAGAGGAAGTCAGCGATATAGCATATGCAGTGGAAAGTAACACAGAAACACCAAGTGAAAATGTGCAAACATGATTAATATAAGTAGGCTGGTAGCATGGAGCAGTGGACTTGTACTCACAGCTGTAAGCAAGCAACACGCGCCGTGACTCATCCTGGCGGGACCGCTTCCTTATAGCAGCGTAGCGCTTACTTTAATGTGGCAAGGGGCACGGAATGCAATATTGGACAAAGAAGAGCACCGCAGCGGAGGGAAGACGGGCAATGTGAGTGCAAGTCTGATAACAATACATTATATTTTATTCAGGAACCAACGTAATTCAAGAGATTTGTTTCCTAGTCATTATCTGTACTGAGTAACGATTGCGTACAGATGCACAATACAAACATAACAAACCAACGTTACGAGAAATGCAATCGCACCCGCATGCATAGTACAAAAGAGCGCAGTTATGGTTGAAATACTTCACATTAGGTTTATTCACGGCATTTGTTCGATTTGTTTACCATCGACAGCAATAAACATGTGTAAACGCACATGTAGCGAGCGACAAGCGGTCCCGCCAGGATGAGTTACGGCGCATGTTGCTTCCTGGCAGCTGTGAGAACAGGTCCACTGCCCTGTGCCTACTTACATTAATCATATTTGCACATTTTCACTTGGCGTTTATGTGTTACTTTCCATTGCATATGCAATATCGCTGCGTTCCTCTTTACACGTGCTTTCATATTCCGTTGAAATATTTGTATCTTTCCAGGTGAAAAACCACACATGTGGTTTAATTATTTATGTCCATACACGTGTTACAAATAGCCACTTTGCGGCAAATTACTTGCCCCCGTACGTAACTGCATTTAGCGAAAACCACATTTCGTGATCTGCAACCGTTCCGGAAATTTTGGGGGTATCCACGTTAGGCGGACCATCCCGTATATTAAAGTTGTATTAATTATGACATTCGTGAACAGAAGCTATAATTGTTTGAAAAACAAAACATAATTAACGTCTTCGAGATTGTTATAGCACGTAATTGTGAAAGTTCTCTTTATGATTGCCAACTGTTTTGTTCTGACAGTTATGTTTGCAAGAAACCAATAAACTGTTGCGACACAAAGATTGCTTACTATTCAGCTGGCATATATCGTAATTCACTTTTCATACAAAACTACATACTAAATTATTAGTGGGGGTATAACGTGTATTTATACACGTATACGTAATATTATATTGAAAAATAAACATAGTTCAATGTAATTCACTCACTGCGCAATTTATGAAAATTAGATATTAAATAATTTATGTTACTCAGTTCTTACAACTTAGTCTGAAACTACAAGGGAAATTAAACTTATTATTTCTCAGAGAAAAAGACAAATTTCCTATCTATTGTATGTTTGGCAAGTTTCTATAAAATAAGTTTGTTTGAAACTTAATGGCATGGGAACGATATACATAATGATGATAACTTGTCATCTAAAACACATTTTACCCCTTTTTCACCTTCCAAGGCGTTAGAATTCTTTTCAACTATGGAAATTTGTTTTTAATTTTTTATGCAGTACATGTTAATAAGCAAAAATCATAACGATATTGTAATTAGATAGCAAACAACTTAAGGATGCAAAGAAAATTATTTCTGACAATTTTTTCTTTATTAGGGTTGGATTTTCGAAAAGCATTAGAATTAATTTTTAGGCATTAATGTAGCAAATTTTTCTAAGTAAAGAGTATAGCGATTTCTTGTTTTCTTAATGAGCTATTGGGGAATATTAGAAAATACATTTTAAGCTTTAAAAATTTATGCAGCCGACATTTTTAAGTAAAAGAAATGGTGATATCCTAATGGGTTAATAAGTTATTGAAGCGTGCCTGAAAATATATTTTACACCTTTTCAACCTCTAATAATGAGCATTTTTAAAAAATCGAAAGATTTGCATTTAGGAATTTATATACATAGCATTTTAAAGTAAAAAGCACAACAAAACACAATCGTATTAGTGAGCTATTAAGAAGTCCTCGAAAACACATTTGACCACTTTTGACACTTTTAGAGGCCTGATTTCGAAAAAATCTTTACGGGGTACCTGTACTGCAATGGGAAGCCATCCCTATGTTTTCATTATTTTGCGTCCAGCGGTTTTGTCTGCGCGTTGATGAGTGAGTCACTCAGTCGATCGGGACACTTCAGAGATTTAAATGTACAAATTCACGACTATGTTCAAACGAAAAACGGCTAAACCTTCATGAATGCATATTTATGATGCTACCTTGATTGTTTGAAATAAAAGCAAAAGTTTGTGCTGTACCTGGGAAGAAAACACTGTACTTCAGGAGTTATTTAGGAAATCCCGATATAATAGAACGAGCCTATTAACACGCGCACTGACAATAAACGTGAAGAACTCAGAAGGAATGTCCCAAACTGGGTATTAGTCTGGTACACGTGCGTATCTAAACTATATTACAGAATGATAGGATCGCAATTATCTGCAACATTTAGAACTACTGTCGGAGCATATTAGTAGTTCCATGACGATAACCGCGATTTTATATAAGGCATGTGTGGAACATCAGGAAGTTAACGCATCGAGGGAGTGTCCTTACATTGTATGCCTTGTAGGCGCATCTTACAGCATCACTAAGGACCACATTGTGGGTTTGCGTGAAGCTAGGTGGTCGCTTATTCAAACCATAGACTAATGATGTAGTAGACCGTTTATTCGTCTTCTGCCTATGCACCCAACATTGACCTACCCCAAAGAAACACAACTGTCATAATCACATGGACAACAGTAATGAAGAACGATTTTGTTTATATCTAATTTTTAAATGACAAGCAATATTCTATTAATTAAATACTTTTGCCATTTTGAATTTAATCAAACTGTATAACAAATTATTTCGAGGAATTTGTGTTTGTGTTTGTGTTCTAACCTGAAATCAAAACCATGCCGTTTTCGCTAGACATGTTGGCAGAAAAGCAGTTCAATGTTGGAACACGGAGATTGGTTGCGCGCAGCCAGCGAGATCGGTCTACCTCATATTTGATATATGATTCAAACTATCAGGCATGCGGGAAATTGTGACAACGCAGTGGTATATGGTTGTGACAAAAAAGGAAGTTGACGGCACTGAAACTTATCGTGAATATCCGATCGACAAAGGCAAAATTCACTAAGAGAAGACAGCAGGATCTTAAAAAAATTTTACACCTGATACTATAGTATATTACTAGACACTGTGTGTTCTGCTATAGTAATCACTGCAATGAAGCCATGCAACAACTCAATATGTAGGCTTATATTTTAATCTAAATTGCACAGCTCCTAACACACAAATTTACTTGTTTTTTAGTAAACCAAGATCGTTTGGCACCACCAATTAACTGTTTGTATAGGGACAATTAAATGTGTTGTTTCTGAAACCCAAATTTTTTGGTTGTTCTTGTTTGCGTCCCGAACTTGTTAGATTTATTACGCGCTACCGAAGATTTGTTTGTCTCTAAGTACATCAAACAGTTTCGGTTATAACAAGAAAATGGAAGAACGATTGAACTTTAGAATCTGAAAATTTTGTGCCCGAACGTTATGCCCTATGAATGACTATTTAGAACGTGGGCCCTGGTATATAAGAGAGCTGCATGCATGTCTTATGTGACGCCTGCGGTGGTCAAAACTGGAACAATACGCTCGTAAGATTTTTCCTTGCTTTGATAACGTTGGGTAGCTTCGACAAAGACGACGATTATTTTCCAACACGAGGTCACTCATTTTTGCAATGTGGCCGAATCTTTGAGATGCAAAATCAGAAAGGACAGAATGTACACTCCAGGTGAATACAATGGAACGGTATCCAGTGCCTTTACTGCAGGATTTCCAGTAGCAAATATATCGTCGGAGAATATACTGGATTTCAAGAACACTATGACTTACTTCTTCAAGAAAACTACAAAATCTGTTGACGTAACATCGACATTCGTGATTTAAAGCACAGACATTTGAAATACAGATCTTGTTATGAGGGCTACGTAACAGCATCAGAATATATTAATTAACTGGTAACACAGATCTTCTTGCTCCTGAAACCTGGCATGTGTCCTATGTTGCCTACAACAACCAGCATACAAAAATAGACCACCAATCAATGTTAAAAAATTGAAGACATTGCAAAAATTATTGCATATATTACGGAAGAGAAGAGAGTGTTTTATGAGAAAATACTGAGTTGTCCAACAACAGCGTCTGAGAGAGTCAGAAGATGAAGGCTAGACATTATGATAATGTGGACAGACGATAGCCTTTCTTTCGTTTAATTTGTGTCACGTTGAAGGTTTTGTTCACTTACATGTGCATTAATACAAGCCGTTACAGTATTTTCAGTCATTGTATCTTATATTGTATTAGTGAAATGTCAGTATTTTGAATAAGGGAATAAATACATCAACGTTCATCGACAATATTTGTATAAGAAATTATTTCAAGTGCTCTGTTACTTTTTCATGTGGCTCTAAATACATTCAGCTAAATTTTCTGTAAGTTTCAAATCATCAGCACGCGAAACAGGAATGTTAAGAGTTTTTCTACATTTCTCTGAAGTTGTTTTTTTTTTTTAGTCATTCCCTTCTTCAAACTGCCCGTTCAAATGTTTCCAAATAAAATAACAATAACATAAATTGTCATAATGATTGTTTATAATACTTACCTGAGCCACTGCAGCCAGTTTTGCTGGAAACATTATTGGCACTTGAAAACGCATATTATCCATGACTTTATTCAAAGATTTTGCTAATACATTAATACGATTTGCATGGATAAATATTTACAGTAATGTTTAAGTGGAAACATACTATACACTGTCAATAAACACCATAGAACAGCCATAAACGAACACACTCTCCACGTATATGTGATGCCTTGTACGTGAATTGCAAACTGCTGTTCTCGCATGCACAGACAACTGTAGCGGTTACATCTACTAACATTTAGGGAAACCACAGGTGTGTGTTTTCACGTCAGCCATATTTGTACGGGCAAACAAACAGCAATATTTTGTAATTGGCAGACCTCATGTTTGGTCACCAATTCATAATTTTCACTGGGAACGTATTACGTCTTACATTCCGATTACCGTATTTGGGGTTTTAGTTCGTTATTCGTACGGGCACTTAAATACGCGCTGGAATTGAGTGATGTTGTTTTCCTAACACTTTTCCTGCGCCTGACAATCACGCCCCCAAGAAAATGTATAACACTGAGCAACATCTTGTACGGGGTTTGTCTGTCTGTGGACCCACGCCGAGAACAATCCTCAAGATGAAGCATGGCATCCGCTCGTCGCTTTTCGACACAACATTGAGCCTACAGCGACGATACCGTTCTCGATAGTCACATATTGGATCTGATCAGGGCCTCCTTCGCCAAAGCGTATATTGATTGTAACTTATAATAATTCCTTTAAACTCTGTTCAATCTTCACTAATAACATCAGTTTAGTTAACGTAACACTTCCCTTGTCTAACCATAACAGCATTAACCTTCTCTGGTCCAAAGTATGAAAACATGAAATCACAACAACACGACTTAAACTGATGCCATCTGTGGTTAAAATTGTGACTGAAAGTTTTCCATTTTAAATGACTAACAGGCCACGAGGGTTTTCAGAGTGTTATTTAACATTTTGGTTTTCTATCAGAGGAACTGCCACTGACGGAATGCGAGCTTTGAAAAGTTAAACTCTCGGTCACGTCAACTGTGAGGAGGACTGACGGCGAAGACAAGACCTTGTTTCATCTGCTAAAGTATGCTTACCAAGCAGCGTGCGCCTCGTAAGAACGGTTTGTCACATTAGGTTTCAGGCCGCAGCCCTCGGAAGCGCTCCGACCCAGACCTAAACTACATCTCGTTCTCCTGCGAGAAAGGGAAGGGGGGGGGAGGTCGCGTCTCCCAGGAGGGCAGCACCCGCCAGATAATTGCTGGCGCGAGTGGGAGCCCGGAATGGACGCCTGGCCGCAAAGAGGATCCAATAACGTCGGCTCGTATCTCTTAGTCGAGACCGAGAGACGAGGAGGGTGACACGCACCCTCGGAGAAGGGCGAGGAAGGAGGTGATGACGGACGCCTGCCAATAGTTCTGGTGGGGGAGAGACAGAGGGTGATGGAGATGCCTGACTGCTCGGCGAGAGGGGAGCCTGTATTGACCGACGGGATCCAGGGTGTCTATCGCCGACGCTGTTTGGCTTCTGCCCCGGCATGACTCGAGGTTACTGCTCGACGCCGACACCCGGGATCCGCGATCAAGTGGCCTCGTCATCTCCGAGGTAAAGCACCCTATGCCACCTACCACGCGGTATCTCACCACGTCATGCATGTTGATCATTTTAGTTTTTACATGCAGCCGTGTCACCACGTGTTGACGGTAATAGACAACGTATCTTGATTGAACCCTTTCACTCCTATATTAATTCATAATTTCAGGCACTGTAAATAAGAACACTTTTTGATATGTGCCATAATTAAGCTGCCAAATATCTGACTTCGTTATCAAATCCAATAAGCTGTCGTATTTGCGCTTGGTGATCATTGATATGTACCAGTCATAGCATAGCGCCGCAGAAAGGTTTAGGATTAAGTTATCCACAAGGAAAATCATTGGGAACTGCGCCTAGCAGCGTACAGCACCGGTAAAATATAAGCTTCCTGTGCAACATGTTAACGATTGTCTACAATGGGCATGAAAGGGTTAAGAGATTTATTTTGTGGCTGCTTTGTCTGTATATTTATCGATGTCTGTTCAGAATTAATCATCAAATAAAAATTCAAAGATTAAAGCAATTAAATTATACTTATCTGCACGTTTTTTAAACATGGAAAATTAGATACGGCTGAATGGCTTGGAATGCAACGATATCATTTCTGGATTTCATTATCACAGCTCTTGACTACGTTAATTACATGAAATTATTTCACAACTATTTATATTAAAGAAAATTGAAATTTCTCATTAGTTTGGTGTTTATCTACACTTCCTCACAATATATATGCTCTTTTCATATATGCAATGGTAAATATTTATTGGTCAATAAATATTTTTAACGTAGAAAAATTTTATGTATGTGTGAAAACATTCAAGGTGCAGACACTCACACAATTCTACAGGTTCTCACATACCCGCTGAGTTTCATGTCTTAACAGTANAAAACATTCAAGGTGCAGACACTCACACAATTCTACAGGTTCTCACATACCCGCTGAGTTTCATGTCTTAACAGTACATAACATTTTAATATTTTATAATATCTCCACCTACAGAAGAAATTTATAACCAACGCTATATATTTTTTTTTAATTATTTATGAAACGAACTTTTACATAGTATCAAATTAACATGTTCTTTGTCGAAAAATCATTATACTGCTTTTATAAGTGTATATTATGCTGTTGGAAATTATTCGGTGACAAAAGCAAACATGTGCGCACACATCACTGCACGCACACAAACATTTATTTTTACAAAAGTATATTAAATATATCTGCGTACCGATGCTCAGAACACCAGTTTAGCCCAAATAGGTATGTTGTAATTTATTAAGTTTTAAATTTATAAATTAGAGACTAGTACATAGGAACATAATATATACATAAATGTATACTACTCTTTATTTATATGGTTTATAGAAATAATATAATTTTGTAATTTTGCACTCCTAAGAATGGCCACTTAATTTGTGATCAAATATCTTTTATTTGGGCTTCATGTAATACCTTTAGAGGAAATAGAGTCTTCTAAGTTACAGGAAATGTTCGCTATGGAATCGTGTCAACGTTATGAAGGTAACAGCTTCCTAAATGAACTCGCAGCATACTTTTCTTCATTGACCTGCAAAGGTATATTCACACCAACATCTTAAATACGGGAAATACTACTAAAACTCCAAATTTGCTTACCTGTTACTACGAAGATAATTTTTGGTTTTCGCTAGCTTGGCTACTAAGGCCTTATTATCTGATTTCTAGATACGTCGTATGTGTGCTTTAAATCTATATATCGGTACNCTAGCTTGGCTACTAAGGCCTTATTATCTGATTTCTAGATACGTCGTATGTGTGCTTTAAATCTATATATCGGTACAAAGTTTATATTCATAAAGCTTTGTATTAATCATTTTGAATGACATATTCTTCTTTGTTTCATGTCGAAGGTCTTTTGTAATTTTCAAGCATCCTTTGAAGTACTTAGTGGATTAGGAAAGCTCATAGTATGTTCCCAAGTCCGGTGAGTAGCTGGGAATTCTTCTATTGATTTTTTTTTACTCTAAGGCACATGGAAATTCGTACATAATTATGATATGCTTAACTTTGCTGAAACTCTTTCTTGACGGGTAGCAATATCTATCAATTTTTGAAATAAAAGGTGCTGACGCCTTTATATTACGATTATTACTCTCAACAAACTTCCGAACACTAGAATTCTTCCCATTCAGTTAGTTGGAAATCACTTTTACGTGACTTATGATTATATGTCTTTTCAAATTCTCATAAAAAAAGGTAAGATAAAAAATCTTCCATCCATCAATTGCACCGAAAAAGTCTAATGTTGTTGCAACAAAAAAATAGCTTTTGAGCCATTTCTTTAAACGATTATGTTGTAGTAAAATTAATAACGTCGTGGCAAAATTAATAATGTTAACCGTTTACAAAGTCTTATATTACAGTAATTTAAATATACGATTGAAGTGTTAGTATTAGCAAAGCCTCTAAGTAACGTTGCCACAAGCTAAAACTAACAGGAAGAAGAAAATATTTGTGTTACCAGGACATTAAACTTATGTCCAGCACACGCCCGTTTACACCGACTTGGCATTGTAAAATATTGGACACTAGTGAACAGCGATAACGTCGTAAACTTTTACCAATATATAAAAAATTTTAAAGCACAGAATACTAACTAAATGTAAGTGAGATCGGCTTTAAAACCTTGCAAAGCAGTTTAGGTGCGCCAAATATGCTTGTATTTTTGGAGCATAATGTATTTCGACACAACGGAACAATACTGCAGTTTGTCATTTGCTCTACAATACACACAATATATACAAACCTACATGTGTCAAAATGGAGCAATTTGGTTGATCTATAGTTTTCGTGAAGTGGTGGATGTCATATACACAAATGCGCGGTTCCAATTTCCCCCCTTGCTTTATTTTTTCTTAGCTGGTATAATTTATTTTTGTAACAAATTAATTGAACCTAATTTATTATACATCGGAATGTTGTTTCAAAGGAAAGGAAATATAAGAAAAATTTGAACACAAGTGTTAACATCAATTTACCAGAAAATAATATCAGCTGCATAATAAATAACACCTTAATGTTGACAGAACTGTACTTCAAGGAGGTAACGTTAATAGGATAAAAGTATATTAAATAAATAACAATATTAGTCACTGATGTCTCAAAGATAAGAAAACTTTACTGTACTTGAAACATTAATACGGTTCGCACAAGCGTTAGACTTTCATCTGTGTACATACTTATGTTTGCGTAGAAACATGAATATATCGCCAGTCCAACGAGAACATTAAAAAAAGTTTTGAAGAAAGATCTCAAAAATGACAAGTTGATAGCCAATGATCATATATCGCCCAACNTTCATCTGTGTACATACTTATGTTTGCGTAGAAACATGAATATATCGCCAGTCCAACGAGAACATTAAAAAAAGTTTTGAAGAAAGATCTCAAAAATGACAAGTTGATAGCCAATGATCATATATCGCCCAACACTTCATTTCGCTACTTTTAACATCGGTTGTTAACAACACTTCACAGCACCTAGTCGTGGTTACGAGGAGAACGGTAATAGTCGTCTTACTCTAGCAGGAAATTCACTGAAAACCTCTAAGTTACTACACAAGCATCGCGACCGCTTGACCAGCCAGATACACCCGCGAAAGGAGAAGCGTAAAATATTATATAAATCTGAGAACCGCATGTAGCTCTAATGTCACCTGCAGATGAACACAGTGGCAATATCTAGGGACAAACAGCTGGGACAAGTTTCCTTTTTCAGTCCGTCGTTTTCGAGAAACGTTTTCATTTCCTGTCCCATTTCGTTTCACAAATTCTTACAAGAACACAGAATAAGCCATTAAATTCCACGCGGTGATTTATAAGTGTCAAAACAAAATAACTCCGTACCCTTACTAAAGAAGACTTATTATTTTAGCGGCATATTTGGATGTATTTTCTTATTCATGTAAAGACTTTAAATACGTTTTTGATATATAGATTTATTTACATTAAATAACACATACAATATCAATGCAAATTGGCAATTCGAATGTTTTGTAAAGGATATATGCACTGATTTGTTTTATATATGAATAGTACAATATCAAAGAGACATAATTTATTTTAATATTTTCCGTGTTATAATATATACATCGAAAAGATTTTTTTAAATAAAACCATTAGTTTATTTTGATAAATGAATATTTTAATAATGTTTGTAGGCATTCGCGGACATTGTCACAAATGTTGCCTTGGCTTTAGAGTATGAGACATCTTAAAGAGGTGGTTTATGCCAACGTTTCAGTAATGCAGCGGGTATTTCTGTCAACCTACTTGCAGAAACAGCATGCGAAGTTATCTACTGCATTACAAACAGGCAGCATAAGACGTAAACCAAGTAGCTCATCTCTGAATGTCCATTCACAGTAGAAGTCAAGAATAAGCTTGGTATAAAAGACAGTAGAACCCCGTCATTCTATGGCATTTCGAAGATTCACAAACCAGACATTCTTCTTATCCCTATTTCCAGTGTAAGAGGCTCAATAACACATCTCTTTGCCGGGCATTTTAACGGACTCACCACTCCAATTTTACTAATACTTAAGTCTTGCATTACAAATTAGGTCCACTTCATGCGAGAATGCTCTGGGAATGAAGAAGATACATATCTAAGTCAGTTATAATGTTGCCTCATTTTTTGCCGAAGCACTAATTCCAGACACTCATTATGTTCTTTGAGATCGTCATAGAGAAAACCCTGCAAGCGGCGAAACCGTAAAATTGTCCGACCATTGTGTGGCGTCCACATTCTGCTCTTCCAGAAGCAATTTCTACATCTAGACAGAAGGCACTCACATGTGATCGCCTGCTACCATTGTTACCGGAAATATTAATGTTTAATTTTTGGGAAGAGCAATTCAATACATTTCACATTGACCCAAGTGGTGATTCATATATCTGGAAGACACATTCATCTTACGGATCTATGGCACGAATTATCCCACTGGGTTTCCAGAAAAACTTGAACGCATATATGCAAACATAAAAATTACTATGAAACAGACAAAGGCTGACAAACTACCTTAACTCGGCTAATGGAAAAAAATACGGCCAGCAGAGACTCAGTGTATAACGCAAACACACCAACACAGACCGAGACCTTAATGCTGTCTCCCACAAGAGAGCAGACCAGAAGAAAGCAATCACCACCACTCTGATAAACAAAGCAAAGAAAATCAATACAGACTCGAACCTCTCTTAAGAGCTCAAACTTGTGACTACTACACTAACAGCTTATATATATATATATACAACAGACGCATTGAACAAGCCATAAAAAAAAGATCATTTATACAAGGAAACCCTGTAAATTTGAAGGGAAAAAAATATCCGAACTTCTATATGTTAAATAAATCACCAACAGTTTATCAGGAAACTTGGGGAAACACGAAATTCACGCAATTCTGGAACTTCCAGGGAAACTAAACATAATTCTACGCATAGTGAAAGAAAAAACTCTAAGCTGAACAACTTGCCGATATCTACCAAGTACCACATTCCTGTGGTATAATTCACATACGCCAGAACAAAATGACACATTCAAGACATGAAGCATAAAAATCCCAGATTTGCAAAGAAAGAGAAAGGATGTACTAAGAAATATGACCGTGAACTCTCTTAAATAATGGATAAATAGAAATCACACCANGAAAGAAAGAGAAAGGATGTACTAAGAAATATGACCGTGAACTCTCTTAAATAATGGATAAATAGAAATCACACCATTCATATTAACGTTTAATTATTACTTTCATAATATTGAGTAATTTAGAAGTCTGTATGCTTGTCGAGAAAATGCATTCGAATGGTGCGTGTATGTATATATATATATATATATATATATATATATACATACTAGCTGTGCCAACGGCTCAACTCACGTGGAATACAAAATAATTGTTTAGGTTTTTTTTTAAATAAAATTTAATTTTACTTAGTGTTAATCTTCTATACTCTATATATACATATTAGAAAACTCAACGTCTCGAGAAATTAATGGTAAAAACGCTTATTAGTATTTCTCTGGTATAGATAGATATATGCTACCGTGGAGTTTTTTTACGTCTTTTTATCGTACACAATTCTTTACTACATGATATTGTTCCATCTTTAACGGTTTAGACAGCGTATTGTGAGAGAGCGCGCTGGCGGCAAACGTTTTTCCGACTTGATTCACTATTATCGTTTGTAAATTTTTTGAGATATTTTCTTGCGATAACACGTAGCCACNGACAGCGTATTGTGAGAGAGCGCGCTGGCGGCAAACGTTTTTCCGACTTGATTCACTATTATCGTTTGTAAATTTTTGAGATATTTTCTTGCGATAACACGTAGCCAATATCACCTTTCAGCCCTCCAACTATTTCTGTGCAAGAAATTACGTTGATCCGTTGTGGCGTCGTCCCACGCTAACAACTTACATTGACGCAGCATTGTACCACGAGCGCTATTATTAATAAAAACATTTTCCTGGTGAAGTGAAATACCTTTATGCAATAAAAAGTAGCATATGTCACTTCGCGGCCCTCCAACTATATCTGTAAAAAAAAATCACGACAATCCGTTGCTCCGTTGCGACGTGAAAGAAGGACAAACAAACAAACAAACACACTTTCCCATTTATAATATTAGTGATATATATATATATAATATATAAGGAACATTCAAAGGTACCGTTAATCATACTGATATTCATCTAGATTTTATTAATACAATTAAACATTAAATCGAAAATTTAGTGCAGGGTTATTAAATAATTTTAGGGTTTTCTTAAAGCTTGGGAGAACAGTGCGTCTTTCCTACGTATTTTGCGACAGTGGTGGCACAAAAGTTGTGGTAAGGATTTCCTTACCACAGAAAAATAAAACTTAAACAGGACATAATTTTTTTTTTGTCAGATATGACACTTTTAGAAGCCACCATTATATTCAAAGAAACACTAAGTATTCGATAGCAAAGTAAAGATCTGGTGGCTTCAATTTTTGAAAATCATTCTCATAGTTTTGAAGACAGGCGAGGAAAAAAAAAAAAAAAAAAAGTCTCCCCCATTGTAAGAGTTTTATTTCTTGAAAATATCTTTAGCTTGCGGGCTGGAAATAATGAGCAGAGCCGTCGCCAATGCGGGTGGCCATTATTTGTCCGGGAGCACAGAGGCGTTGCCTTTCGTCGCGTTCGACAATAGATATCCGCGAGGTTCTGTGTGGCCCGCGCCACGCATTGTAGCCGCTGATGAAGCGAGGAGCGTGTGCACTGTTTCCCGCAAGACTCGTGTGTCCTGCGGTACAGTATTCTGGGAGGAGCAAGGCGCTCGTCTGATACGCGCCAGCAAAAAGAAAGCATTGCACAGTTGCGACATTCCATCCGTAGCTAAATCCACACTTATCAGATCATATAATTATCTCTCCGTTATTCAACTAATCCCAAAGTAGGCGTAATCTTAGAGAGGTGTTTCGGAAATAATACCAAATTAGTCTTTCTGCAAATAACACGTTTTTTTGTTTGTAATTTACTGTTAACTACTGTATTGTTAAATTGATTTACATAAATTAATTGGGTTTGGCACCTTTCAGTTTTGAATTCTCATAATTATTGTTCATGATTTACCGCAGACATTAAAACGTTCGGTGTTTTATTTAATGTTTATTTAATTTAGTTTCCTATAACTCAATCTTTACTATTTGTTATATTTTAACTACAATATTCACTGCCCTTTTTACTCTGAAGATGATGATTACTGCAAAATAAAAGTTGGGAAGTAGGTTTAATTGCACACCAACTAATTAACGGCTAGTACTGTCGTCTAGAAAAACAAACATTTAAAATAATACGATAAACTATTTTTTTGTGGACGCTTTACACAGTAGATGCTAAAAAGTGTCTGTAATAATTTTTACTATATTAAACTTGTAAAATGTGGTTAATTAGCTACATGTTACCGAGCTTGAACCGAGTTTACCAACCTTGGGAAAAATTTGCCATTTTCACGGTATATTTTTAAAAATACTAAAAATTAATTAACCTTTATTAAAATTTAAAAATAATGTAAAAAATTTTTATCATAAACATTTTTTGTAGTATTAATTTTAATTTCACTTGGCCTCCTTTCATTAAAATCAGTAGCCTGTAGTTTTACTGAACCAAATATACACAGTGTTTTCACCTGCTTTAACATGAAGGCATCAACGTGAGACACAAACAAGTTACAACAGAACTGTTCAACATTATATTCTTCAGTCATCAAATTTCCACGTCATGTGCCAATATGATTTGTCCCAATCCAACTGTGCTCCAGCTGTGCCTGTTATATCACGCTAAGTGAGCACGTTTTTAGGCTCATATCCTAACTCATGCGCCACGAATTTAGTGGCTACCATACCCAGTTTACTTCGTGTCTAAAACATTTGAACACCTACTACTCAAATTCCAGACCAAACAGGTCCATTAAGCATTGTTGTCAGCCATCCTGACTAACAGGTCGTGCATTGCATCAAGAGAAACTTACTTCCATCAGTCGATTATCAGATGAAAATAGGTTATCTGCTGCACAAGACCTACTTTAGTAAATGGCACAATTTCTTTGGGCAGCTGAAGGAAAACTAACACTACTATTTTTTATCACAGAAGAAATAATGGATTGGCTTATAATTTTTACGCGTAAATTTGCACAGGATTTTGTTTGGCTACAAACATGTGGAATGGTTCAACAATAGCAGCGTACCGGTAGCATCACAACAAAGAGTATTGTTCATGAATAGAGTGTATTTTTTACCATTTTTTTATACGTTTGGCTATGATACCCATAGCATCACTATATGATGATGCTCTCTGAAATAAATATTGGTTAAAATTTGTGTAATGCAGGTACTAGAATTTGTGTATAATTATTTATTCTGTAATGATCTCAGACACAACTTTACATTATAACATGTAGACAATACAATCAATAATTTGTTAGGGTATCATTCTTCAGCAATGTTTACTATCTGGAAACGGTGAAACTTCTGTAACTTATACGTAAAGATTACATAAATAGAAACTAGATGTTTTTCTCAAAAGTCATAAATGATCTTCAATCCTTCAGTGTTTGAAAGTTTAATAATAATTATATATTGGTTTCAATACCTTATTATAAAAATTAAACAAAAACTTTTACCACCGAAAAAGAAATAACTTACCAACAGAGTCGTTTGCAAAACTTACAGACTGATTTTGATCACCATACTGCTCAGGTGAACGATACTGAAAGATTTATAACCAATATTTCGGATTTTTTGTTTACAAGTATAAAAAAAGATATATTTTTTAACGATTTATATTCTAAGTGAAAAATTATTTTGAATGCTGTTTTTACTTAAAATATTACATGTATCATTAAAGAAAGAATTGGCCTGTGCACTTATTTTTTATCACCTGGAAAAAATTTTCCTCCGGTTGTAAATATTATACAATTATTTGGCATATTCATCACCAGAAGCCTAATATCTCAAAGTGAGCACTTTTCGACGTCATTTTGTTAATGCTTTGGAATATCAGCATATTGATTAATAATATGGAACAAATGGGCGAGAAATGTTTACTAAGCAATTGGGTTTGTGATCCTAAGTAACAACAATAATTTACTGATATATTTAATAAGCCTACTTTCTTCAACATGGGTGCAATTAATTTTTAAATGAGTTCTGAAAGCTATGTTGGTAGGTGGGACTTGAGATCTCTTTGAAAGTAATAACATTATAAATAAAACGAGAAACTTAAGCAACGGAAGAGAGACAATTACAAATTAATACGTGCCTTACCCGGGACTTGAACCCAGAAAACATTGTGTTATAAGCTAGCGTGCAATGAACTGCATTATTGAGGTCGGATTCGTAGCATCAACTTCGGAATTAATCAGTCTTATGTTTCGAACAATATGGTTTACTAACGTAATATATCTAGAGGGACGTCATTTTGAAAATAAGTGACTGAGTCACTTAGAACCTGTAAATTTACATGGCATACAGTAGCGCTACTTGGGTGAAGAATTTTACAGAAATAGGTTGCTTGGTTTCTGAGAAATGCCATAAATAACTTTGTTTTCTTATTTGATGCTATCGTACTAAATGGCAGAGAAATGAGGCTCTGCATAGACAAACTTCAGAGTTGTAAAAGGCACTGCCAGCATACAATTTTTAGTTTGATTTGATTTCATGAAATCAATTCCAACTTAACTTTGTATGCTGGCAGTAGGCATTACAACTATCAACTGTATCTACACAGAGCATCTTTTGTCCGCCATTTTACAAGGTAGCACAATTCTAATAAAGAATTGCCCTATTCCTATAAAATTTCACAAACAAGTAGTACTGAGGCAAATAATGTTAAGTTGTTTCTTTTTGAGATATCAGACACTTATTTTCAAAATGGTGGCATATATAAATTTTAAGCTAAGAATGCTATATCGACGAAACCGTGTAATCAATTCCAACTTTACTTTGCATGTTGGCAGTAGATATTACAAACTTCAAATTTGCCTTGACAAAGTCTTATTTAGTTGCCATTTTGTGAAATAGCACCACCAATAAAAAATAAAGTTTTTATCTTATATTTTTGTGAAACAATCAACCTATCTTTACAAAATTTGTTGAACACGATATACTGGGGTAGGCCATATTAATATATTAATTTTTTAAGTTTGACATTCTAATTTTTAGAATGGCGGCTATAAAATCGTTTTAGTTTTGTATGCTTTATCTACGAAAATATGGAATGAACTTCATCTTAGCTTTGTATATTGGCAGTGTACAATCATAGAATATGCTGTTACATTATTTTTGTCGTTTTTATGAAGATAGCTACACATAAACTATGTAGATACTATGCCATAACTCGATGACTATTAAATTGATTCTCGCCATATGTTACGTTGGAACATTTGAACCAATTTGTACCAAATTGTGCACACCATAAATGCCACAGATGGCCATGTAAACTTTCATGATTTAAATGGATCAGATAAGGATGTTCAAAATGGCTGCTTTATAAATAATTTAGAGTGTTTTGCCACATAGAGTAAACTATTTGACTAAATTAAACGAAGATTTGCATTTATATATTATACATTAAAAGCATCGTATAAAGATATTTTTTTTGGCAAATTTTGTACGATAGATTTAAATAATAAAATAAAGTTTTTATGGCATATTTCATGGACCAAACAACCGATTTCCACAAATTTCTTCACACAATTAGCGCTACGGTAGGTCATGTAAACTTACATGTTTTAAGTGTCTCAGTCTCTTATTTTCAAAATGATGACCCTGTAAATATTAAAGATTAGTAAACCTTATCATGCGAAACATTAGACTGAATACATCCCAACTTGATGCTCCAAAGTCTAACTTCACACTGCAGAGGATTTAAAGCAAGATTATGGCAAGAAATTGTCTGTGTTCGAGTCCCGGTAAGGTACGTGTGTATTTGTAATTGTCTCGCTACTGTTATTTAAGTTTCTGGTTTCGTGTATTAATGCTATTGCTTTCAAAACGAAGTCAAGTCCTATCTTCGAACTCAGCTTTCAAGAACCTATTAAAAAATTAATCGCACCCAAGTTGGGGAAAGTAGGCTTATTATTATTATATATANAAAAAATTAATCGCACCCAAGTTGGGGAAAGTAGGCTTATTATTATTATTATATATATATATATATATCAGTTACTTCTTGTTTATCCTTTGGCCAGATTTCATAATGTATTGCCATGTACGTAATACAAACAATGTGTATGTTCCATCGCAATCGAAAGTTAACGTCTAAGTCTTAAATCAAATATATTTATTGACTGTTATTACATATGGGAGGGCTTTCAAAAGTGCTCACTTTACCGTGAATAACCTATACCTAGTTATGCTTGCGCGAGAGGCGTGGCTAAAACCGAATAGCGATCTCAACACTGAAAAAAGTAAGGCAGCAAGCAATTATTAAGAAAAAAAAAATGCTTTTTAGCTAATGAACAACGAAAATTTTTTAAAACTTATGGAGAATAAGCGTAACAGACAAGTCATGGAAGAGTTCGCAGTGAAATAAGACTGAAGAAATTGATTTCCAAACCCACCTTTAAAGGCAGGATGATTTACGACGAAAATCTTCCCCTGAAAGAAACGATATTGTTTGAAAAAGATATTTACGCCAGCTTTTCATTGATCGACTTGTCCAAAACATTAATGTTTAGGTTCCATCACTATGTCACGAGAAAGAAATATGAAGACAACATAAATCTCCTGTATACAGACAGTGGAATAGTGATATTCTGACAGGATGCTTAACAGTGCGTTTCTTAGGCTGTGGCGATCCGCTCCGCTAGCTGGCTTCAAAATACAGTTGGCATCAGTTTACTGATGAAAATCGCGTGCCTGAACGTGCAAAGAAATGTGTGGACGGGTAAATCTTAGCACTTTCTTCCCGTTATGAAGAGTGAGTGTGAGTGAAAACATTTGGGCGGCTTTTAACGTCGAGGTCTTGCACGCCGATGAGGGTGATGCGAGGTGGGTATGGTGTAGTGTCGGAATGCATGGCAAGGGGAAAACTGGAGATCCCCGAGAAAAACCAACCGACCAGCGGCACCGTCCAGGCACGATTCCCCGCGTTACGAAGACGAAGCTGGGAGGTTCTGCTTCACAGCTGCGAAGCGGCCAAGAACTCTGTCCGTCCTTCTGAAGACGATTCCGTAGGGACGCAGCACTCGACAGTTGTTCAGCCCTCTCCCTCCAAGACTCTCAAGACATCCTCTGCAAGCCAGACGGCGCGGCGTTGAGCTTAATCACGCTTGTATTCGGGCGCTCAGTATGCAACCCTCGACACTCAACCAGACAGACATCCTCCAGCCTCGTGCCAGACCCTAGCGAAACTAAACACAAACTGTCTGGGACAGAACTTACGAAGGATGGGCCGAAAGAGGGGTGTAAAAAAATACCCCTCCGCCCCTTCGTTCAAGCCCATCTCCGCCGTGCTCGAAGCAATTTTTCGGACGGGTAGCTCTTTTTTCTTCTTCTTCTCCTCGTGCCTTTCACTCGCATTCGCACACGCCTTTCCTCTCGAGTCTTTCTCCGAAACCCAACCCCATCCCACTTTTTTTTTTTTTCCGCTAGGTCGCGCGCCGTAGTCGGTACCATTCGCGGAAGACGGATTCGAGGAGTTGCAACTTTTCCCGAGGACAAAATGAAATAACTAAAACAAGCCTCGTTCGATCCTCCCCCCCCTCTTCCACCCCTCCAGGGGAAGCCTTGGTGGAGTAGTCGAAAGGGTAGGACGAGAAGGAATTTCCGGAAGCTGTTCGACTCTCTTGAGCGCCGCCGGCGGACGGGAGTCAAAACACTGTGTAAATGCGTGCCGTTGTCAGAGAGTAAANGGGGGGGGGGTGGTTGTTGTCGGAGGTGGGTTCGTGCAGATGACGGAGACAGTGTGCTTCTTCGCGGCTCGGCCCTTGCCGAAGACGACGACGTCGGAATAAGGATGAATCTGCTACGCGGCTGGAAGATGATCTCCCTCGGTCTGTCTCGGCGCGGCGCTGTTTCAACCCGAGTGCATCCCGAGGTGCAGGGAGCGAGTGCTTCCGCGGAATTTCAAACGACGATCGCGCGAGGGTACCTCCTTCGTTCCTTGTAGTATGCACTTGCTCCTCAGATTCTTCGGGATAAACATTTACAAGTTTGTCCAAATTTTCTACATAAATGTTATAAGTGTACATTTATTTAGGCGTTTCGGATATTTATTTTCCGTGTCTGCGATTCGTTCACTTCTTCTTTCAAGGTGCTTCAAAACATAATATGCACTGAAAAACACGCACAGTACCATATAGAGCATACAAGGAATTTAAAAAAAATTTCCGAACTGTTTTTAAAACTCTCATATACTACGTTTTTGACAATAAATGTGTGTACCTCAAATTTGTAGCTGCAGATCAATTTCACGTGGACATTACTACCATATGTGCAAAAGAATATTATATGTGAAAACGTCGATTAATTGAATGGAAATGTGAATTTAAACATTAATTTTATTTGTAAGTGGAGGGTACACTAGTATTAAAATTATTTAGTTTCACTGTGTTATAAGCTAATTTGACTTATATAAGTGTATATATATATACCGCCTTCGTAATGTCAGTCGTCCGTCTCTTATACATAGAAGTATTAAAAAGGAGTGTTATAACTGATTTTCAAGAAACTGGACAGCAAAAGTACGAAGTTTATGTGCACATCAGTTTGTACCTGCCTCATTGCCGAACGTTTAAATTGACACAATTTTTATCAGGAGAGTTTTGGTTTTTGGCGTTGTACACAAAACTTTAAAGTTTCTCTGCTTTTAAAATGCAATAACTTGGCTAAAGTGAAATAGTAACTGTGGTGTATGAACTAAAACAGGGCCAGTAGAATAAAGTGCTGGTCTATGGTGCCATAAGAGAAAATCACCAAAGTCAATTTAGTGTCCTTCGTAACCACGTAGGAAAGAGCGCCCCGAAATATGAAAAACGTTGTGGAACGGTACGAAACATTCAAGGAGGCAGTATTCTGTGTGTTAGTAATCGCCCTCAAACCCGTGGGCCACAGCTGTCAGCATTGTTTGTTGTAACTCTATAAGACGCAGAGATTCATAATCCCACAAATTCCTTTCGTCCGCATCTTCAATGCGTTTCTTTCCAACCTACTAAACATTGTACAAATAACTGAATTTGTGTTCATTAAAAAAATACAAGTTCTCCTTGCGTTTTCACCAAATGTTCACCTATGGGGTCTTGAGTACGCTGCGTTCATATTGTCGCACAAAGATAAGAAAAACGATGTAAACATACTTAAATTTTCCGCCTGGAAAACGTTTCAAATACCTGGAATATTTAATATTGATTGAACATAAACGTTTATTGTAGTTCTGGGCACTGAAGTGTTACAGTCAACACTATGTGGTAACATTCCCTTCGCGGTCACTCCTGGGTTTTCACACCGTGGAAATCCTGTCGGACGATGCCGCTGATCGGCAAGTTTTCTCTCAGATCTCCCGTTTTCCACCCGCCCTTGCATTCAGGCGCTGTTCCACACTCACCTCAATTTACCCTCATCGGATCTCAGGACTTCGATGTCAAGAGCCACCCAAATCTTTACACTACGTGAAAACAAAAAGCAATCCAATTTTATTACAACTCATCTGTTTGGCCGTTACCGTTTCGGCGAACTTGCCGTCACAGTTACCGCGAACGTGATTGTGATTGAGCGGTTCACTTAAAGTGAACATAGGGAAGAGTCACGTGCAAATTGCATGACAACCAATAACTGAGACCCAAAATTGAAACGCACCTCGGCCTCTACAGCTGTCAAAACCAAGAGTGTTCTAATTATGTGAAGTACATATTTTTGTATTGTAGGTATTTTGATATGTTCGTAAATTTCATTTGAACAAGTTTTTAACCAACTATGAGTTATCCACTTTACGAAAAAAATTACGTAGCCTACTTTATAAAAACCATATTATGTTGTAAAACAAACTGCGGACATCCATTTACGTCAAGGTTTGAGGAAGTGCGTTTGATAATCTTATAATCAGAGACAATGTTCGGGACATGCGCCAAAGACGAAAACCTGTTGACTTATCTTTAGTATGCTGTTCTTTGTGCGTCAGCTAACAGACTCAGCAAAGTCACCACCACGTTACGCACATTAAAAAAACACACGGCTATCTGTAGATCATTAGTGACACAATTACACCAGGGCCAACAGTCATGTAGAGGTAGTACTGCTAACCACCCAGCACGGTGAAACGGGTTAGATTCCTGGTGGGGCCACGACCCAGATGATCGAATGTGGAAATCAAGGCTGGCGTTGCCAATTTCCAGTGGGTTTTCTCGGTATAATGCCACTTCCCCCACTGCTCCATCTTCACCCCACTCCACCTTCATCGGCGCTTAGGACCTCAGGTATTGAAAATTCTAAAGAGGTTAAAACTTTTTTCAAAATTTCTAGCATGTTATATTTTTTTCAATGGCCACAAAACAGGGTTTATTTTTTATTGTACTACGTATTTTACAACTTTTGGAAATATCGGCAGTTACTCTTTCCTTGCAACAGTAATTTTCACGCAAATGTGGACAAATNGTATTTTACAACTTTTGGAAATATCGGCAGTTACTCTTTCCTTGCAACAGTAATTTTCACGCAAATGTGGACAAATAATGAAAACTAGCTTACAAACAGAAATAAGATAAATCGCATGGAAAGAAAATGCCAAGAGATAATACAAGATATCTACAAAATCGTACAATAAAATGTTTTGCAATTACAAAAATTTGCGGGATATATAAATTTTTGCATATTTTTAATTTATTGCTACCCTTGAATTTTTGTAACATAACTTTTACTAAGCATACCCCAGAATGAATTAAGACAAGATGTTTCAGTAGCATTTTTTTAAGTTTTCTGTAAATATACTCGTTTATGTTATTTGTATATTACAAAAACGAAAAAAAATTGACATTGAGATGTTATTTTCAGAAACCATGCGATCTAAAATAATTTTGTCTGAAGAAAAAATAATCACACATAATGACTACAAGTTGACCAGTACGTGATACGAATAAAGTATATCACATTTTATCGTAGCCAAAGCCCTTAAAAAGAAATGAAAATGGAGGAAAATTACTCAGAAAAGACTAAACTAATTTATAGGAATTTAAAACGTGCAAAATTTTTCGTACAAATGAAAAGCGGAATAAAATTATTATGTTGGGCTGTAGCTCAAAATAATAGCTCATGTTATTAAAACGTTTTGTAGAATATTTCTTGGAAAAGTGTATGTACTTCACCTTCATTTTCATTCAAGTTTAAGTTTTGAGGTAAAAAATAAAGACAAAATATTTAAAAGTTAAATATTACCGCAAGCGAATCAAGTTTTATATATAAGATCAGTTGCAAAATGCCACTCTCATGACATTAACAAACGCTTCAGCTGAAGCCAAACTTCGTGTTAAAATAACTTTTGAAATTTGTAGTAATGGATATTGTTAGTTAAAATTCGCATATTTACATAATAAAACCTTCATAACTGTATCTTCTCACATGATAAGGTATTTTCAACGATATGTCACAATGCATAAAAAACCATTTAAATAAAGGTATTAACTTTAACCGCTTTAGGCGCTGGTAAAAACTCTCTCCTCATCACCTGAACTATAATACACCGGGACCTGCTTTCAGCTGAATACCACTGGTCTGCTTGTCGAATGAAGTTAGTTAATGACTGACTTCGAGCGAGGCAATAGTTCACTGATTGAAACCAAATAATGTAGATGTACGCCTGCAATTAGTGTCATGTGTTTATGTGCATTCAGTACAAATCAAACAATCCCAGAGACTCGGAAACAGCACTGCTAGTTTTCGGAAGTTTTTTCAGCTGTCTATTTTCCTTTAGTTATCAATACTCTGGTATAGAATAAAAAACATAATTTGCGGATCTACATCTGTAACCAGAATATTAGAAGTTAACATAGCACGAGGAAATATGCCTTCAAAATGTACTGCAATTTTCAGTTTGATAAATATATCAGTAGTAGGGTCATCTTCTTTCTGGAGCATGATTCATGAGTAGGATTCAGGATTCGTCTGCCATGTTGGATGACGTCACGTCCTGCTCTGTCATTCCGGTTGTCTCTCAATGTGAGAAAAAGCACATTATCTTATTTAAGATTCGACCTTACTGATACTATAGTGTTCTTTAATATATAACTTATTAAAAACTTTTCTTAAATGGTAAACCCTAATAAGCTTATCAATAAATGTGGTCGTAAGCCATACATGCACTGACTGGAAATAAATATAAAAATAATATAATAAAATGTTTAATACGCAAATATAATTGTAGGAGAGAATGAAGTTTCTTTTTTGGACAACGACTATACAACATTTGAGCATCGTTGTTCATAGCCACTTGTGTAGCTCAGTGGTTAGCGCACCCGACTCCTATTCGAGAGTTTGTGCGTACAAATCCCCGTTCCTTTTTGTAATGTTACCAGCTGTTGTGGGAATGTGTGAAATTTAATTAATTAAAATTTTCTAAACCAATATTTTCAATAAAAAATAAATTTTCTATATATTAATATTTACTTCTAAAGATTTCNAATTAAAATTTTCTAAACCAATATTTTCAATAAAAAATAAATTTTCTATATATTAATATTTACTTCTAAAGATTTCTGTTTTTTTAAATATAAGTTAAGATTAATTTTAATAACATAATTTAAAATATTTATTAATTTATCGATTCCTAGATGTCTTTATCTTGCACATTTATTTCTATGCAAAAAATTTTTAAGAACGGGAATAGTTAGAATATCTCATGAAAAATCAGACAGCTTTATTCCAAATGACTATCTTCTAAAATGACAAGAAAAAGATGATCCGAAAAAGTGCTCTAAGTACCGACAGCGCACCAAGATTGGCTGGCATTGGTCTAATAATTTTTTTTATACAGCCTATTAAATTAAAATATTGTTAAAGCTGCAATTTTCAAAATGTACTATATATTACATCTACTAAGATCCTTTGCTTTCGGGTTTCCAAAATAAGCACTCACTGCATACCAAAATTTGCATAAATCTGTTAATTAATTCAAAATAATTCGATTCAGTGTATGTTCTATCAAAATGCTGGACAAAGATAGAGATGCACAGGTTGAGATATAAAATTGGCATTTATAAGAAATAAAAGTGAGAAATAAATAACTTATATTTCCAAATTATATTATATTTTACTGAGCATAATTATAAATACGGCCCGATAGACATGTTCATACTTAAATTGTTGTCTGCACCACAGTTCTGTCTAGATGCGTTTACAAAAACGGATAGGTTAAAACATTTGAGGATGCAATTTCACATCTCAAAACCCGTCAAATGCCATATAATTTGATGTGGCCGACTGAAAGTGCGCCAGTCTGTCGCTGGAAACCCGGAATAGAATATCTTCCCACCGAGAAAATGATTATATGGGATGCAGTTAATATACGTCCATCTTCGTGTCTACCAATGTGTTTGTTCGGGTTTTAAGCTATAGTGTCACAAGACAGACGTTCATCACTCCTATAGAAAGTGTATTTGTCCCAGGGACTGTAGCACTTTTGAAAGCCTAGTGTATCTCCTACCTCGCATTCATTGCAACGTGGCTAGAAAATTCATATATTTTGGAAAGTGAAATCACCTCAAGAAACTTCTTACGATGGCTTGTAAATAAACCAGATTGCTCGCCAGTATTATATAGCTTAACGACGACCGATCCGTACGAATATAGTGATAACATCTTCATTTACAGCCGAAGGTTACGCCGGTTTGCCAGCGATATTTTCAAACGATTGCCATTGGAGCAAGGAAGTTATCAAAAATTACATTGTGGCTGGTACGGTAGAGCTTTTTAGTTTCCGGTAAAAATATTCAGGTTTGTTTGAATATGCCGAACAAGCCTGTAACTCTTGGCAACTAGAGACCTGTCCTTAAATAACAGNGGGGGGGGGGGGAGAAAAAGTCACATGAGCTCGAGAATGGGAGTTAGGCGGTGTTGACAGGAGCTACCAGTTCTTCAGTGTACATCGGACGAGGATCCAGCTACTACAATATTCCGCATCCACTGCAATTGCCAGCACTGTTCTAATTGGTGGACATTGTCTAAAGGAAAATACAGGCGGAAATTATGGAGTTGTCTAATCTTTTCAAACCGGTAATGAAAGAACTAGTGCTTCTGTAGGGCACAAACTACCCTATAGTGACCGGATGAAGACTTGGTATGAGAGGCGAATGTCGGGCGAGGTATTTCAAGAAGGACAACTGGTTTAGCTGTACAACCCACAGAGACGAAAATGGTACTCTGATCTTCAGAAATGTTCGGAAGACCCCTAAAGGATTGTGAATAAGATCAATGGTGCGGTCTTTCGGATTTGTTAATAAAAGTGGAAATACACATTAAATATTGCCCTCACTGATAAATAAAATAAATAATAGCGGAGAAACATAATTTAAACGTGTAAATAATAGCTGCGTGAATAAATTAGAACTCAAATCTAGTTATTTTATTTTTATGAAGATCTCCATCCCTCACGAACTCAGATACACCCAGTACGCATCCCATGTAAAAATATGACATATGAAATACATGTATGTGTACAGTAAACTTTACTTATTATATTTATACTAGCATGTCTACTATTTCTGGAATGCACTGTTTCAAAACAGTGTATTGTTAAGTATACAAGATTTTGGCTTCTGGATAGTAGCCGCGTAACTGTCGCCGCAAAAGCCTGCGAACTTTATTGTTAAGTATGTTTTAATATTATCTGTCCAGCAAAAAAATAAGGTAGGCTGATTTCTCCTTGGCATTTTCTTCCAGACGTTTTATGTTTTGTTAACGTATGACGAATGATAAGTGCAAAGTAAAAATTTTCTGTAGGCCTACTTATTATGCAGTTTAAAGTTTGCAAACATTTTGAAGTTTACCGCAAGTGTTTGACAAAATTAAACATTCGGTTTTACACATTCCTTACTAAGGTTTTGTAAAATTTACTATTATTTATTTGTAGTTATACAAAAATGGTTTTTTTTAAATAAATTCAAAAGTATTTTTTGTACAAATACAAAAAANAGTTTACCGCAAGTGTTTGACAAAATTAAACATTCGGTTTTACACATTCCTTACTAAGGTTTTGTAAAATTTACTATAATTTATTTGTAGTTTTACAAAAATGGTTTTTTTAAATAAATTCAAAAGTATTTTTTGTACAAATACAAAAAAAATACAACGTTATGTGTAGCCCACAAGTACAACTTTAGCAGGACTTTACGAAATAAAAAAAAATTATATATAACATAAATATACCATTGTACACATATTCTCAAAGGATGGTATACGTTGGATGTAATTTGGAAATACTAGTTGCCAAAATAAGAGCATCTATCATTTCCCGCCAATTATTGTCTAGGTCCTCGTCAAAAACAAATTGTGTTAATAGTTTAAGTATGCTGTACGTACCTCATTTCGGCATTACGAACGCGAAACTCCATCTGTCGGGATGCAGCAACACACAACTAGGCTCCACATGCATCCACAAATAGCCATTTTTCTTACATCTTCGTTGCCGCCTCCACAAGTTTTCGTATGTCTTAAGTGTCACCGCCATACCAACGGACAAAATGTAAGTCACGTGATACTGAAATGTGTCTGGCAAGGAGTTATAACTGCACATGCATGAATAGCAGCTGCGACTAAATTTGGTATTGACTGTACACGTGTCCAGTTGTAGGCGACATCAGTGTCAAGACCTACTTGTATCAAATAACTGCGTAGTTTCGCCAGATTTCGTGGTTTTCTTCCACGCGTTCCACTCGTTGTTACAAGTAGTTGCACAGATTTTCAGAAGGGTTTTAACACTGGATATTTTGCAGACCATCACACATGAGCAAACTCTCCTAGATATACATTGTGCCAGTCAGTCACATTTGTAGCCCTCCACCATGAGAATCGTTACCTAGGAATACAGGGAAAGGAATTGTATGTATCTAGGTAAGGTGATAAGCAAAATGCAAAGCATTGTCGATTAGCAACAAAATGTAGATACTGCAGTTCAAATTTCCCATACCTCAAACGAAGAACCCATTTCCAGGTAACTAAAACACCCCCAAAATATTAGATAACTATGGCTGAACTGCAATTTGCACGCAGTCCTCGTTGAAGGCTTCTTTATGTCCCTCGGAAAACGACCCCTAGCATCACGCCCAAACAGACAGAAACGAGATTCTTCTGAACCGATGAAACGTTTACAACCACGAACTGCCAAATTTTTTCTTCTCTTCACTCACTGTAACTGTGAAACTCTATGGCCAAACTCAGGTCCAATATGATCCATAAGTTGAAGACGTACAGCTTCCTCAGGAGTTATTTTTCAGAAGTAACCTGTGAAGGACCTACGTCGGTCTATAGTACCAATTTTTTCCTGGGAGCGAAACTATTTTTCTCAAAGATCTGTCAAAAACGCAAACGGATTTTGTGCTCCAGTACCGCCTTGGGTCAAAAAATTTACGAAAATTCCCTATAGAGTGTGATTTTTGCCACTTCTACCAAGCGAGTATGGCGGTAAATTCTTTGCGCATGCAAATGTGGTTACTTCGGCCTTTGGCACGCCCAAATAGTGCACTCATATCTGGTGATCAATATCCCTTTCAGGCCGAATTTAATTCGCGGTTTCAGGTGTTGCAATCAAGACATTTTTTTCAAGTATGCTGTGCTTGCGCCAACACAGCATTTGTTCTGCCGTCACAACAAATGTGCTGTGGGTTTGGTGCACGGTTAAAGTAATATGAACCATTCACATGCCGGACCAGTAGCGCGGTTTCTAAAATCAACGACCAACAGGTCGTGTATCAAGCACGCAGTTATGCCCACAATTGTGCCCACTGGGATGACACGTTTGCTTCAATTTTCCACGCATGGAATGAGACATTCAACGCACTGCGCTACAACTTCAAAATCAGTGGATGCTGTGTAGCATGTAGCTATTCTATCAGGTAGGCGTGTTTGTAATACGATCACCCTCGCGCAAAGACATCTGCATGTGTATGGTGTCACAGTTCGAGCTTAAATAAGCCTGGTGACTAACTGTTTTGTCCGCGTAGCTTATAAGATCTCTGAAATTGTACCCATGAGTTACACCGCGTCCCTAGTACATTCTGCGTGCACATATATCCGCCAAACATAAAACAATATTGTTTGGTGTAATATTATAGCTTGTTTGGGTCCTTCTTTTACTAGGAGCTTGTTCCCCATTTAGCAATTCTCTCCTCTCTCTCTCTCTCTCTCTCTCTCTCTATATATATATATATATATATATACACATATATATATACACACACACATCGTGTGTCTAAAAATCAGCAACAAACTCCAGCAGGTAATTCCTTATGAAAAATTAAGTAGAAAATATACAAGACACTTTGTACATATATGCAATATTAACGGAGGAATGACCACTTGAAAATCAAATTTGAAAACAGCAATCTTCCGAAATATCGGAAAATAAAAGACGTTAAATGACAATACTCAGAACATTGTTTTCTGTTGTTGGGATCCTTAAGCTAGAGCAAACATGTGTTTATTTATACCTTCCACGGTAATGAAAATAACAGGGGTGGCCACCCTCTTATTGTATGCGACTTTTGTACCGTCGGGATTTTGTAATGTTTAATGCTGGCCTATTGAGCAGTATCACTTATGTAACAAATATGGTCCTCTTGTTGCAAAGTCCGTAGGACCCACCGTTTTCGTTCTAAACACACATGAAGCTTCGGTCCAGCGTTACAGTCCCTAACACGTAGGCCACACTACCTACATGCGTTCAAGTTGGGCTGCTGGGTCCACTGCACAAGATATAGTGGAAGACATTTAAAAACTTACTGTAAACAACATGTACCACTAATTTATGCGCTAACAGTAGGTAAGTAATAAGGTTATTGTATCAAAAAATGGTTCTCACGAAATGGATGCTTAATGTTCGAAAAATATAATGTGTGTTATGTCTGCGACATAGGGTCAGCAGCCTACCATTAACTCATGTTATTTGCTTTACCGTGGAAGGTCTAAATAAATACATATTTTCTGTAGGTTAAGGATCCTAATAATAGAAAACAATGTTTGGAGTATTGCCACTTAATGTCACTTAGTTTCCGATATATCAGGAGATAACTGTTTTCAAATTTGATTTTTAAGGGGCCATTCCTCCCTTAATAATGCATGGAGGTACAAAGTGTCATATTTTCTACTTAAATTTTCATAAGGAATCACCTCCCGGCGTTTGTCAGTTATTTTCAGAGACACGGTGTGTGTGTGTGTGTGTATATATATATGTGTATATGTATATATATTATAGGATGTTTTCGTGTTGATAAGTCAAACTTTGAGGGATGACGGAGAAATACAAAATAAGCGAAATGTGATAGGGAATGGTGGGTCAGAAATGTCTCATTTAAATGTAATTGCCAAAAAAAGCTGTGAAGCGGAATTGGAACATCCTGTTCTGTTTTATTGACAACACATATACCACAACAAGATGAATAAGCTTTGCAGGATGTGTTGGAAATGGCGGGCTCCAGCATCGATGCAGGCATGACAACGTCGCAAGTGGTTCTGGCGCATTCGTTATAACATCGATGGCGCGGTTGTGATCGCATCACTGGCAGCGAGGATTCTTACCAGCAAGTCCTCTTCATTAAGTACCGGCGTATCGTAGACAAGACTTTCTTACATGACCGCACAGGAAGTATATGTATGTACATGCATGCTCACACATAAAGTTCAGAAACTTTTGTTACTGTGTATCCCAGTCTGGAAATAAAACTTTACGAGCCCAATGACGTACCAACATCACAATAACATCCTTGTGTTACTTTTGAAACACTGCAGGGAGGTACGTGAAGGACCGAGTGACTATAGATAGGTACGCAGATTACTGCAGTGTATAATTCCTCCAATCTCCCCTCCCCAGAATAAGCAGTTATTTAATAACGACGGTCTCGAGACTGCCAACTAATTCTGCGGATCGCCGTGACTGTGAAACGGTCGCGAGTGGCTGAAACGGGCCACTTGGCCTCTCTTATGGAGCGTTCCGAAAGCGCGGACTACTCCAACAGTTACCATGTGACCGAACTGCCGGTTCCCGTAGCTCTCAATCACGCTTTATGACCCCTCTCGAGCTGAAACTGCAGGCTCTCTCCGCTCTACGCGCGCGCTTGCAATTAATTAAGCGTATCCTTCCAGCCCGGAATCGCTTCCGGGGACGGACTGTACATTTCGCTAATAGGGAAACAAAACCGAGCCGAGGGCAAATTANGGGGGGGGGGGGCTGTCCCATTATTTCCCGACAGGGGGTGACGTCAGAGAAGAGAAAAGTAGTGGGGGCGTGGGGAGGGGATAAATACTTTCCTCTCCGCCTCGGTGAAGCAAATGGTTGCGGAGTGTGTAGTGTTATTTTTTTTAATAGTCGCCCCGGGTGTTTCTCAGCACACTGCGGTGAAAAGAGCGCGCATCCATGCTGGTGGTCGGACCTCAGCGCTCGTCAGCTGCTAGAAGAAGAGGAGGGGCCACTCTTGTGGAGACAGGGGTTGGGGGTGGCTCTGTGTGCACAAGGGGGGTGGGCGGAGGGCAGTATGGGCTTCGTGTCCTATCTGCCTGCCATCTCTCGGTCAGCAAAACGCACTCCAACCGCCGGGCCCTCCACCCGTGTTGATATTAATGGTGTTTGGTCCAAACCGCTCATCTGGCGACGCCCTCCCACTGTTTTGTGCGTGGATCCCGTCGAGGAGCACCAAAAAAAAAAATGAGAGAAAAAAAGAAGGGGGGAAAAAAACTAGGATTTTGTTTTCGTATAGTCAGTCGGTCTGTCGTCACCGGGAACAAAAGAATTTCGAGGTACAATCGGGAGCCAATCAGAAAATATTTCACAGCCTTCTGCCTCCCTGACAGACTGGTTTCATTAAAAATAACTCGATTCCCATGCAGGTTGTCGCTAAACGTGGTGACTTGTTTTCTTACCCGTACCTCAGATATCAGTATGTTTGTGTCACATTTAATATCGACGTGTGAATAACAAGTGAACGGCATTTACTTTTGAATTTATAAATTAATATACATATCAAATTATGTGGTTATAAAAGTCACGTGTACGGAAGGGTTCACTTAATTTACCAAATACAAGAAACATTACTTGCGACAGTTTCTGAATAGTATGGAATAATCTTACTTATGAAGTTCACGAATGTCGCAGCGACACTCGCACAGCGAGCATTTCCTGTGAGATGCAGCGTCAATTCATTAGATTAACCACTGCCGCAGTAATCTTCTTAACGTTAAATTGAATGGATTGAGAAATGCATAATATACTTCAAATAAAACTCAAGGTGAGAAAGGTAGAAATCGTTTCCGGTAAGTACCCCCTTTGGATACGTTCTGTAATATGCCAGGCATATCCCACGTTTTCGTTATGTTAATCATTTATCGCGAGATAATTTAGGGAAATCAATATTTAAAAAAATGCATTAGTATTTATAATAATTATTTTTTGTGCTAAGATTTTACTCTCGTCAATAGACCCAGTAAAATTGCAAAATGACGCACAAATGAGACGCTTAGTAATTCCCCCACCCCTAAACTCTCCATCAATCCGTTAAATATCAACTTGAAAATACAGCAGGTATTGCTTCTTAGTAGTAAAATCCAGAAACTCGTTACTTAAAATGCGTTAAATAAAACTATTTCTCTTTCTGTCCTGGAGACGTTCGAACTTTCCTTTGAATACCATAATTTCTAGTGACCTGAAAGTGGTTATGGACTAGTTGCTAAAAAGCTATTTACATAATTATGTCGCACATGTCTCTGAATATTTAATTAGTGTATCACTACGAGTTTTTTATGCAGAAAAAGTACCAAATGTTACTGACATCATTCCAAAAGCAGTTAAAGAAAGCTTCCATTTGTTAGGAAGGAACGAGCTGCTCAAATAATCCTGACGGCTAGATATTTTATTTTATAAACTTTAACAAAGAATAATTTATAACTAGGCAAAACAATTTTTTTATACACGCTACTGCTTCCTTGGTTTATCGTGTTTTTTTCCCTCAAATTCAAACTGGCATTTCGTATTTATATATGTAAATTTTGCTCTACAATAATTTAAAAAAAGTGGTTCCTGTAAGAATACTTTCCCATTTTGGAATGGAACATATGATGAAGTTATTAAGTCTTAAACATCCACATCAGAAAGATCTTATGGCATTAAAAACTCTGCAGTAATATCGAGATGTTACGGAAGAAACCCGAATGGTGTTATAGGCGGTGATTACATCTCGACGATGTATCCCGCCGGCCGTAACAAATGGTTGTTGATGGCTCTACTTACTTTGAAGGGCCTCGGGCCGCTTTCAATGTGCTCGCGTGAGAGAAGAATTTGTTTTCAATTTTTTTCCTTGCTTCCTCCCCCCAGAGGTCACTTCTGTTTCATTCACGAAATGGCGGTGCATCTTCCTGCCCCGCACTCCATTAAGTAATCACTCCTAATCTGGAACATATGTCAGCGAGTGGCGAAGGGGAGAAGAACGGGAGTGTTCTGGGACGGGTGTTGGAAGGGAGGGGGGTTATTTTCCGGATGCTGCGCGTGACAAGTGTAAGCGGAACCCCCTTCGCGCATTCCCTTTCGACCGCCCGCCACCTCCCCCCCCCCACACCATCATTCATCAATCCCACTGGCAGCGGCTGCTTATGATACTTCATCTTGCAGCAATTTGTTGAGCACGGTCGCGGGACAAGAAAAACAACTGCGAGCGGCCATTTTTCACCGGCGCGCTGACAGCAGGCCAAACCGCGCGCGTTCCCCCGCGTTACTTCCGGTCGCCGACCCGGTAGACGGGGGAAAGAGGCCCCGGAAGGAATCGAGGGAGGGGGCAGGGGGAGAGTGCGGGCACCCCGGAAGTGGCGGGGACGAGAAGAATCGATCAAGGTGAAGGAAATATTGCCGCCTGGGGACGATTTGTCGCGCGAAGAAAGCGCTCCCGCGGATACAGGTCCTCCTCTACAGCGGCGACAATCAAATATATATTTAATGCACCCTGGAAAGAGGCTCTTCCATCAAACAGAGGCGCTAGAAATAGACGGCTCATGCCTGCACTAAATAAAACTGCAGTTGTTCCCGCACAGTCTAACTAAAACTCACTACATTTTACAGAGTGATTAATGTGGAGATACAGCCACTAACAGAGCTTAATCCTTGAGTTATATGCAGATAATTATGTCATATAAATATAAGCCCTATTCGCAACATTTGTATTCATTCTGTTTTAATGTTTTTTTTTTTTTTTGCACTTTCCTTTCATAATCACGGAAATTTTTATTTTCTGACGTATGCGATCGAAGATATTTAATATTCAAGCATAATACATTACATATTTTATGCAACTGCCATTTCATAGAGTAGCTGAATTAACGTACTTAATTAAGGGAAAGGGTTGTTTTCACCAAACGAAATGGCTGTTTGTAAGTAACCAAGGAAACACTAGTAGCTGTAAAAAAAATTATTAGGTAGCTGAACAAGTTTTGAGTGTGAGAAGTTGGTGTTGTTTATGAAAGAAAACACACATTTTAGTGGACTAAACAGATCGGTTTGATAAACAAAATCTGTCAAAAATAAATTATTTTTACTGAACAAAATTGCCAAATTTTTTTTTCCAGGTGTTAACACCATACTTTGTTCAAATAAACAATTTGTCAGCGCAGATAATTATTAAGCTATTTCACCGGTTTCGTAATCCAAAATTTTTTTTTATATACAAGTAATGCATCTGATAGTGAATCATATGAAAACAATTTAGTATGTAGGGCAGCAACCTATTTATGCACTCAATAATTTTATATACATTTTAAATAAAATCAGTTTTAATTTTACGGCATATATACAGATTCGCATATATAACATGAGATGAAGGTAGCGTCCTTAATATAGCCCTATTATGGTCATTTTTTTTTTTTTTTGCAAAATATCAGTTTTGTCGTCGACTAGAGAACTTTTAAAATTGAGAAAACGTGAAGCTTCTCTTTTAAATTTTTGGGTATGTAGTACACGAAAATCATAATCTAATAACCTATTTATAATATTAATATTTTATTCAGTACAGCGGAACCGTTTCAGCTATTGGTTACAAGTATAATAGCAATGCGTAGATAAATTCAGTATTTTCGTGAATGTTGGAAATATGTTATGATTTTTAGTACCTCGTCATGCAAAACTCAATCAGAGCTGTTAAATAAAAAAAAATATTTTTATATAAAAATTTTTTAAAGCGGTTAAGGTTACTCACGGGAGCGATCGCTTCTCTTGTTACGTCAAATAAGTTTATGTAACATTTAATATCATTTCATATTATCACATGATAAAGGTATTTATATTATGAAGGCCTGATTAAGTTAGGATATTGGTCGGCCATTGTGTAGGGCTTAGATATAAACAGGGATGAGTGATTTTGCATGTCACTGGATAACTATTATGGTATACATATTTTTTTCTGAGGACAGAATAGGACAGTATGATTGGACCTCAAGTAATTTACGAATAAATTTACAAAATGCAGTAGTACCCACTTTGTGTACAACACAAGAAATAAATTATTATTTCATTAAAAAATACTACACTTCCCTTGCTGCTGCTGATAAAACGATTAAGTATTCATTGAATGCTTAATTAACCCGGCTTCATGAAAGATTCCTTAGTGAATACATAGTTTCAACACGTCTAGCAAGACAGAGCGTATTATTTTCAAAAATTGCATTTTTTTTGTTTTCTTTTAAAGAGCATTATTCGTGCGAGTATACTGAGAAATCTCTTGCCTACAGAAAGTTGGAACGAAAAAGACGTAGATAAATATTTACTAAAGTTGCCACTTTCTATTGCTTCCATGAAGCGGAAGCTTTCAACGGCGGTGACGCCCGCAGAATTGCCCAAACAGCTGTTATAAAAAATTTTATGGGTAAACTTCAGTACAACTGGCATTTATCGTGGTAGAACGAGTTACGTGAAACTGCGATGGCACGTGCTATACTTTCGAAAGCAGTTTTGCGTGCGGCCAGTCTCGCTGCAATATATATATATATATATTTTTTTTTTCACCAAAATAATTTTGTTGTGAAGAGCATAGGCCATTAGCTGCTCAAGTTTCTCAATTTATTGTATTGCTCCACTTGGTTCTCGTAAATAAGCAGTGGTAAATTTATCAATACACACCGAACTCAAAAGCATTGTGTTTTCGTAACATACACCATTTAATAAACATTTGTAAATTATTTTGTCGACTATATTATAACTTGAAAGAATACTAATTCATGTGACTGCGTCTCACGTTGGTCACGATTGAAAAGTCGTCACGCTAGTATTGCAAATGCTAGACCGAACTGAATAATAAAAAAAAAACGTTACAGGACAGATGTAATGTTGAGTTTAGTGCATTGAATTGAAATTATTAAGTATTCAGAATACACAGTCACTTTTCTGAAGATGCACTTATAAGAAACCTCCCTTTTCACACTAGGTCACTGTGTACTCGATTATTTTCAGTTTAAAAAACGAAATCACGCATGGAAAACATATTAAAAATTCTTTGAGAATCTAGAGTGACACTAAACAAGATAAATAAGGAGTTTTTTTTATATTAATTAATGTACAAAAATTTTAAATTTTAAATTTTTATTCACGAAGCTTCGTTTACTGCCAGAAAGATGCGCATACCACAAATAACCCAAGATCAGCTTAATATTTTACGAAAACAGGAAAGTGTGTCTTTGCATCACAACAACTAATGTCCATTATACAAAACTATACACAACACATGCAACAAGGTTTTTCTCTCACATATAAGTTCCTAAATTGAATTTTTAAACGCTCCAAAAAGTATCTTAATCTCGTTGTTTCCCTTAAATTCCCCATTTAAATTTAATTCTATAGATCAGCTTACTCGACTGTTGCCAGAACCCTTCGACCTACCTTTTGTCTATCTTCTCCCCTACATTCATCCTGTAGTGTTCTTCATTCTCCTCCATTTTATAGGTATTTATTTAAAAGCAAAACACTATTATCTGTGTTTGAAAAAAAACACAAAATATTTAATGCTTATTTCCCTGTTTGAAATACAGACCTACTGGAGGAGAGGAGAAACTTGATGGAGTCCCTGACTGGTGACTCATTTTTCGATATTTAACACGGCAGCAGTAAACAGATATACGAAAACGGCCAAACATGCTAATAACTAAAAAAAAAATAATTTTTTTTTTAAATTCAATTTTAATAATCAAATAATTTTAAAAGTAAACATCTGACGCATTCTGCGTCCCTATATTTTATTCGTCAGAACACACGCTCTGGCGAAGCTCACCGGCGAACGACCGCAATAAGGATTAAGGGTTTTGTGGACGTGCAGGCAGAGTGACACCAGGAGCCTCGCAGCTGCAAAGANTTCTGCACGTGCAACTGTTCCTGCACGTGCAGACGACATCCGGAGACAACGGAAGGCACCAGGGCGCGGACACAGCTGCATTTTGCAGCTGCCCAATGGACACCGAGATCCCACCACCAGCGGCGTCTGTCCCGGGCTTGTACCGCAATAAACCCTGAGAGCTTTTAAGGGCGGGTGCACAGAACAGAACAATAAACTTCCAGGCAAGAACCAAGGGACGACGCCAGGCCGGCTGCGGACCACACGAGCAGCGGCCACGTGTTTTATGACCCAGGGGGACGACAAGCGCCCCGGACCACGTGCAGAGACGGGGGAAGTTGAATATGGTGATGGACGCTACAAAACCACATGAAGGGGGAGCAACGGGGCAGTCAGTTGAGAGACGTCGAACCAGTGAGTCAGGGGACCTGAAGCGAGGCGTCCGGGTCGGAGCCGGACGACGCCAGTGCGATGAACGAGTCAGTCAGTCAGTCAGTCGCGGATCGAGCAGTCAGTCAGTCAGTCGGAGAGTCGAGGATCGAGAATTCATCACGGCGTCGACCTCAGTAGGAGGCCGTCAAACGGGACGTGCGGCGGGAAGAATCCGAGAAAAGCCATTCCGACTTCATCAAACGAAGAGTGCTGAGTGGACCCGGGAGGAGGGGTTCCGAGAGCAGGCGTCGGGGCGCCCCACCGCCAGCCGAGGGAAGACAGCGCAGCAGTGTCAGATAAGTAGTTCTACACCAAGTGTGAAGAATATCCCCCCCCCCC